>CAUDMG010003297.1:2955000-3142500 GCA_958450375.1 Homarus gammarus | reverse complement strand
AATAAGATATACTTAGTAAAGATATAATGATCCCAAAAAAACAAGGAAAGAATACGAACAAAAACATTACAAAAAAAGACTAAAACAAATACAACAAACTCAAACAAAAACAGAAGGTGGAAAAAACACCCCAGAAAAACACAAGGCAAATAAACCAAACATCATAAAACAATAATTAAACAGAAAACAAAGAAAACAACAACAAACAGGTGAACCATAATGCAGGTAATTGTCAGGCTTCACACAGACGATCACCAGGTAATGTCACCTTAATTAACAGGTGTGTGGGAGGTGATGGTCGTCAAGAGACAGGTGTTCAGAGAGAGAGAGAGAGAGAGGGGGGGGGGATAACAAGAATAGAGAAAGAATGAAAGAAATATAAAAAAAGAATAAAGAAAGAAAGAGAAAGAAAGAAATAATGAAATAAAGACTCACAAAGACCTCGCACACAAACTTATAAACAAGAGCTTCATAGAGCCAGTGAGGCCAGGCAGGGAAGCGGTGGCTCATAACACATTAACATTAACATTGCAGCGTTGTGTGTAGCATCGACCAGAGATACTGTGAGGAATATCTGAGTGAGAGGTAGAGGTCTCCGGTATGGCCTCTCGTGGTGTGTGTTGGAGGTAGAATGAGGGAGATGGTGTGTGTTGGAGGTAGTGTGTGGGAGATAATGTGTGTTGGAGGTAGAATGAGGGAGATGGTGTGTGGGAGATAATGTGTTGGAGGTAGAGTGAGGGGAAATGGTGTGTGTTGGAGGTAGAGTGAGGGAGACGTTGTGTGTTGGAGGTAGTGTGTGGGAGATAATGTGTTGGAGGTAGAGTGAGGGAGACGTTGTGTGTTGGAGGTAGTGTGTGGGAGATAATGTGTTGGAGGTAGAGTGAGGGGAAATGGTGTGTGTTGAGGGTAGATGCTTTAACCTGTGTAATGTGGATTCTTTCCAAGGTTTCTATATCCATTCTGTAGTACGGTGACCAGAACTAAATCCAAGTGAGGTCTCACAAGCGTGGTCAGTCACACTGTCTGACATGATCTGCAGTTTTAGGAGAAAATTGAACTTAAGATGTGATTAGAATCCATATTTATGCCGTAGCTTAAGTGGTCCAGTTAAACACGTTCTCATATTGGTAGTGTGGTGTGGTGTGGTATGGTATAGTGTGGTGTGGTGTATAGTGTTACACAAGATTATGTAGTGTAGTCGGCGCGAGGTTGAATAGTATATAGGATATTACTGTGTGGGAGGAGGAGCAGGAAGAGGAGGAGGAGGAGCAGGAAGAGGAGGAGGAGGAGGAGGAGGAGGAGCAGGAGGAGGAGGAGGAGGAGGAGCAGGAAGAGGAGGAGGAGGAGCAGGAAGAGGAGGAGGAGGAGGAGGAGGAGGAGAGGAGGAGGAGGAGGAGGAAGAGGAGGAGGAGGAGGAGCAGGAAGAGGAGCAGGAGGAGGAGGAGGAGGATTGCATATGAAGGGAAGAGATTATTCATAAGAACTGTTCTGTGTATATATTTGTATTGTGTGACTCGTGAGTGGTCTTTTTATCTATGCAGGGTGTGGTGTTATAGAAAGGGTGTGGTACAGGGTGTGGTGGTGTCGGGGAGAGAGGGGGGGGGGGGTTGGTGGTAATTTAGGGAGGGTGGGATACAGAATGTGGTGTAAATTGGAGTGTGGCACAGGGTGTGGCGGTATAGGGAGTGAAGCCACACCTACCGGCATTAAAGTTTTACCTGGGCGAGCACCTGAGACAGTAAACATCAGGTGAATTATTGAATACTAAGGGGGGGAAGTCTCTCTCTCTCTCTCTCTCTCTCTCTCTCTCTCTCTCTCTCTCTACACACACACAGATTGACGCAGACAAAAGGACAGTCTGACATACAGCCAAAACAATAACACGATAAAATGTATGTCCTCTTTAACAGACGCTTAGTGTACACAGACAAGCAGATACGACAGACAGTCAAACAAATAAGCATCACGAGACACAATTAAGCTCCAGACAGACAGACAGACAGACAGACAGACAGGGAGCGAGACAGTCAAATGTACTTATATCCCCACCACGAGACAAAATTAACTCCCCACAGACAGACAGACAGACAGACAGACAGGGAGCGAGACAGTCAAATGTACTTATATCTCCACCACGAGACAAAATTAACTCCCCACAGACAGACAGACAAACAAACAGACAGACATATATCCCAATGAAGATACACAATTAAATTCCTCACAGACAAACAGGTGTATGAAATAATTAGTACATGCACAGGTAAGCCAATACAACAGCCCCTCTCTCTCCCAAAACTCAGAGTCAGGTAGAAAGTTTGTGTGTTTACTGAAGCGAGTCAACACAGGGTAACTCAACCAGCTATTATGCCACACTGCAGGCGGTTACTGTGTTGTGACCTTGTGACCTGATCTAGCCTTGACCTTGTGACCTGATCTAGCCTTGACCTTGTGAACTTATGACCTGATCTAGCCTTGACCTTGTGAACTTATGACCTGATCTAGCCTTGACCTTGTGACCTGATCTAGCCTTAACCATGTGACCCGATCTAGCCTAGACCTTGTGACCTGATCTATCCTTGACCTTGTGACCTGATCTAGCCTTGACCTTGTGACCTGATCTAGTGTAGATATTGTGACCTTCTGACCTGATCTAGCCTTGAACTTGTGAACCTGATCTAGCCTTGATCCTGTGATCTGATCTAGCCTAGACCTTGTGACCTGATCTAGCCTCGACCTTGTGACCTTGTGACCTGATGTAGCCTAGACCTTGTGACCTGATATAGCCTTGAAATTGTGACCTTATGTTCTGATCTAGCCTTGACCATGTGACCCGATCTAGCCTTGACCTTGTTACCTGATCTAGCCTTAACCATGTGACCCGATCTAGCCTTGACATTGTTCTTCTGACAATGACCTTGTAGCCTGGGATACCATGACCCTAATTTGCCCTAGCCTATCCTAATCTTAACCTAACCTAACCTAACCTAACTTAAACATAACCTAACCTTCCCACATTAAGGACAGGTAAAGGTATGACCCGCGAAGTGCCTCCCACACACACACACACATATCGTCAAGCTGTTTCATATCTCTTTAAGGTCAGGTCACAGGTCATACGTAACTTCCGCCCCCACCCCAACATCCTCACCCTTATCTACCTGTATGGCTGTGATTGGCAACTGTGTTTCATCCTCTACCAATCAATAGGTCGCGTTGAAGCTAAACTCTGACGTCATAGTTAGCGTCCCCTATGACGTCATGACCTAAGAGCGCCAATCAACAAAGTGCGTGTTTATATTTCATTGTAGTACTGGCTATTTCTCTTCTGTGTTATGGAAGACAGTTGCCATAGACGGTAAAGATGACATAAACGACAAAGAAAATTTGTTTTCATCATGGAATATGTTAAAAAGAGAAGTTTAAAAGTTGAGGATGTTAAAGCAGACAGGGCGGGGGGTACTGTGAGGCTTACCAACGTCATCGATGACGTCATAACTTTGGCCTTGTTGTTTTTATAAAAAAATTCCGAAGGTTTGTGGAGCGGAAGCCGGCCAGCCAGTTATCTCTGTTAGTATAACTACTTTATATATATATATATAAGAGCACATCAAAGGCAGTAAAGATGAATATTATTATCAATAAGTAACAACTTAACTTACAAGTAATACACTGACATGCAGCTTAACATACAACAATACACTTCATACAACATAGTGTATTACTTATCATACATAACCATGTGTACTGATAACACTTAACAGTAGACGCCAGAATATACTTACAATATTGAGTGTTAAATGATTTAATTAAGACGATGACCTGTGTTTTAAAGATCACTACTTATAAATATTGTCCTGCTTAAACTCCTACTTATGACTAATATTCTACTTAAACCTAACCTAACCTAACCTAACCTCATCCCCCAGACAGCAGTAGATTGCTCGATCATAAGGTATAACAAGTTGGGGTGCCTAATCTTCAGGTGACGCTATGACTAACTACACCGAGTCAATCAAAGCTAAGTAGGTTTTGATCGGTCCTTTTAATTACCGTTTGTGATAAGAGAGAGAGAGAGAGAGAGAGAGAGAGAGAGAGAGAGAGAGAGAGAGAGAGTAGCACACCATCGCCAAATCTTAGTTTGCGAATCTCAAATTTTCTCTTATAGGACCGCCAAATTTCTCTGTTATTCTTCGTAACTTTTTTGACACCATCGTTAACTTGTGTGTGCGTGAAACAACCGACACATTCTCTTTCGATCTGTGTTTGTCTTTCTGTCTGTCAGTCAGTGTAAAAATCTCTGACCTCTGCCAAACCGTACATATTTCACCGTTAAAGATACACACACACACACACACACACACACTCTCCCACGCCTCAGATTCAACTTCGCCAACTCGCGGATTTACTGTCAAAGCCGCCAAGTGTTGAGTTGTGGTTTTTCTCTTGAATTTCTGCCAACAAAAATGTGTCAAATCTTTACTCTTTTTTATCTGTGTGTGTGTGTGTGTGTGTGTGTGTGTGTGCGTGCACATGTACGCATGTGTGTGTGTGTATGTATGTGTGTATGTGTATGCGTGTGAGTGTCTGTGTTACTGTTAGTGTGTGTATGTCTGTGTTATTGTGTGTGCATATGCGTATGTGTGCACATGTACGTATATGTGTGTGTATGTATGTATGTGTGTATGTGTATGTATGTATGTATATGTATGTATGTATGTATGTATATGTATGTATGTATATGTGTATGCGAGCGCGCGCGCGCGCGCGTGTGTGTGTGTGTGTGTGTGTGTGTGTGTGTGTGTGTGTGTGTGTGTGTGACATCAGAGGTCACAGATCACTTACAGGTTACACAACATTCACAGGTCACACACATGGCAGGTCACAGGATACAGGTGAGGGTGGAGAAAGTGTGAACCTTTAGTATCTTCAGTGTATATCTTTAAGCCTTTACGGCACTATGATTCTCTCACCCCTCCCTCCCTCCCACGCTTCCCTCCCACGCACGTACACAAACACGCGCGCGCGCCTTCCTCTTCCTCCTCCTGTGCCTCCCACCCCTACTCCCACACACACACACACACACACATACATACATACATACTTTTTCAGTTGCCCACCAGCGTTACGTTTACTATTCGTTAGGTGACTGTAAAGTAGCTGCTTTGGCAGTCTACTGTCGTCAATGCGGGTAACATGGCCAGTCCAACGTAGTTGTTCATGGATAATGGTAGCCTCGATGCTCCTACAGTTAGTGTCAGCAAGAATACTGACATTTGTTCTCTGTCTTCCCAGCGAACTCGGAGGATGGAACGTAGACTATATTGGTGAAAGTTTTTAAGTGCCTTGAGGTGCCTCCTGTATGTAGCCAATGTCTCGCTGCCATATAGCAGGGTGGGGAGGACCATTGCTCGATATACGTGCAACTTTGTCGATTATTTCAGCTCCCTACAGCTAAAGACACGGTTTCGGTGTCTGCCAAAGGTTTGGGATGCACATCTGATCCGATGCTGATTCTCTTCATCGATGCCCGCAGTGGTGGACAGGTGGGAGCCGAGATACTGAAAGTGGGTAACATTAGAGAGGGTAGTACCGTTAAGCTGGATGGTTGGTGGGGGTGTGGCTGAACCAGGAGCAGGCTGAAAGAGAATCTGAGTCTTGCGTACATTTACCTCAAGGACGAAGTGTGCATACGCATCTGCGTAGGAGTACAGGATTTCCTGTAGGACTCGTTCAGTGTGAGCGACAAGGGTGAGGTCGTCCGCATACTGAAGCTCAGTAATGGAAGCTGCCGAGACCTTTGTTCCTGCCTGGAGTCGTCTTATGTTGAAAAGATCCTTCATCTGGTACTCGGATGGCCACCCTGCGGCTAAATTGTCGCTGGCACGAGTAAGGAAGGCAGCCAAGAAAATGGAAAAGAGAGTTGGTGTCAGTACATACCCTTGTTTAACCCCCGTTTTGATGGGGAAAAACTCAGATTGGGTGCCATTGTGCAGAACACTGCCGTTTTTGCCGTCGTGGAGTTGCCTCACAATGGCGATGAGTTTTGGTGGGCAGCCACAACGGCTGAGGGTCCACCAGAGGGCTTCCCTGTTAACCGAGTCGAAGGCCTTGGTTAGGTCGATGAAAGCCATGCACAGGTCACGACGCTGTTCTCTGCACCTTTCCTGTATCTGACGGGCAGCAAAGATCATGCCAGTGGTGCCACGTGATGGTCTAAAGCCACATTGAGATTCTGTAAGAAAGTTTTCCGCCTCAGAAAGAAGTCTGTTTAGGAGGAATCGGGCGATAATCTTGCCAGCTACAGACAGCAGCGGGATCCCGCTGTAGTTCCCATAGTCTGATCGGTCTCCCTTGTTCTTATAAATATTGACGATTGAGGCGTCTTTAAGAGCTTGGGGATTTCCTACTTATCCCATATATTCTCCAGGAGAGAGTGGAGACGGCTGGTAAGCAGAGGTCCTCCTGCTTTATACTCCTCGGCTGGGATTCCATCAGGCCCTGTGGCTTTGTTGTTTTTCATTTGTTTGATGGCAGTAGCTACCTCATCCAGGGATGGAGGATAGCTGGGGTGGGTTAGCTCTGGATGCTGAGGGACCTGCTGGGTAGTCAGGACATCCACATCAGTGTTTTGATTAAGCAGTGAATGGTAATGCTCTTCCCAGCACTGAAAGAGACCTGCATCGCCTTTAATTATGGAGTTACCATCGGATGAGCGAAGCGGGTTTGCGCCAGGTGTGATTGGCCAAAAAAATGTTTTAGTGGAATTGAAAAATTCGCGCATCTTGCACTGATCTGCAAAATTTTGTGTTTCACATGCTTTATTTTTAAACCAGTTGTTCTTTAGATTGCGAAGTTCCCGCTGGGCCACAGCTTTCTTCTTGCGGAAGGTATCAGCTTTGGTCCGATACTAAGGGTTGTTCTGCCAGTCAGTTAAAGCAGCACGTGTATCATCGAGGAGTACATTGATTGCCGGGTCATTTTCATCAAACTAGTCCTGGTGTATTCTTTCGATCTGGCCGAGGGTCTCTGCAGGTTTTTGTCATGACAGTGTTAAGAACATCCCATTCCACACTGGGATTTGGGTTGTTTAACAGCCCATGTTCGAGTTGCTCTCTGAAATCATGTGCTCCTATGAACCGTGTTGCAGTGGTCTGAGCCACACCTGGCACGGGTGATGAGGACATCTCGGCGATCTCTTTCTCTGACAATGATGTAGTCAATGAGATGCCAGTGTTTGGATTGTGGGTGTTGCCACGAATTCTTGAACTTCTCGGCCTGCCTAAACAAGGTATTGGCGATAGTGAGGTTGTATGCAGCACACTTGCTGAGGAGGAGTAGGCCGTTGGGATTACATTTGCCTAGTACATTTCTCCCTATGGTTCCCTGCCAAGTGTCAGCATCTCTGCCAACTCTGGCATAAATGTCACCAAGGAGCTTAACCTTATTTTTTTCTGGGGATAGAGGTTAGCACTCTGTCGAAGTCGGCGTAAACAGCCTCCTTGATGTCATCCTCTGCATCCAGTGTTGGGGCGTATGCACTGATAAAAAAGGCATGACGTGAGTGAATAAGTAGGACTCGGAGTGTCATGAGGCGCTCGTTGATCCCAATAGTCATTTCAGTTAGTCTGTGTAGGATGCATTGGCGGATGGCAAAGCCAACTCCATAAATGCGGTTTCTCTCCGCAGCAGCCTTACCCTTTCAGAAGAAGGTACAGCCAGACCCCCGTTATAAGAGTTGACCCTCGTCTGGGAGGCGGGACTCACTAATGGGCGCTATGTCTATATTATATCTAGCCAGCTCATTTGCCACAAGGGCTGTTCTTCTTTCTGGACGCTTATTTGTGCCAGTATCTAGAAGGGTCCTGACATTCCATTCAACGACCATAAGCGGTTGTAAAATTTGTTTTTGTTGGGATCTGTGTTTTTGAATGATTTCGACCACATAAGGATGACTTTACTGGGTGCGGTTCCCCAGTCTGTTTTATTAATTTTGTTTTTTTAAGGCAGGCTATGTTTAGGGCACCTTTTCTAGCCCCCTACCCATGTGGGGTGAACAGAGTGGCTCCTCGAAAGGGCCGTTCAGTTGCACAGACAGGATCGGATTGCACTGCTGCCTAGATCCAGTGCATAAACGACCATTATATCTGTACTGCCCATGTACAGAGTTGTGAATAGAGATTCCCAGCAGTCATCTCTGCCTGACCCGTCGCCACTCGTCAGCCGCTATAGGACTTTTGGGGGTACAGGGGTTTTGATGATGATGAGAGGTATGATGAGCTGGATGATGGCTGCGCGTGAGTTTATTTATGTGGTGAGGCAGGAGCGCAGACTGCAGCCGCACATCTTGGCTCTCCCTTTTCCTGATCCAGTGGTGCAAGTGTTGGAACGACTGGGGAGAGGGAGAGTTGCAATGGACTACCGATAGCCCAGTTTGTTGGGTTTCGCCTTAGTAGCCTGTCCATCATGCATTTCTTTCTTCCGCCGGTGTTGTCGTTGGGTTCCTATGGTGGTCACCTCTTCCGCCTATACCGCCGTTGGGGTCTTGTTGGAGCTCTGTAAGTATGTCTGCCTGATGCGGGGCTCCACCGCAGATTTTTCGTTCGGGGTTTACACCCGTAGCCTTATACCTACTAAGGCTAATCCGCAAGGCAGCAGGGCAATGGTTTGTAGGCGCCAGGACGTGTCCACATACTAGTGGGCCTATGCGCCGTCCCTCTGGGGCCCACTGCTACTCCGAGATCCCCTGCTGGTCTAGCCTGGGCCCACAAGGAACCCAGTTACCGTGTGTTGCCACGAGGAGGCACAGCAAGTGAGGGTATTGAAGGTGAAGAGGCTATGTACTGGCAGGGGAAGTCTTATACAAGTTGCTTCCCTGTTCGCCACGAGGGCTAGCCAGCCGCGGTAGCTGAAAGCGAGAGAGAGAGCAACATACTTGACGCCATACTAGACGCATTTCACCACCCTCAGTGCGAACACACACACACACACACAAACACACACACATGCATACACACAAACACACTCTTACACAGCAATAACGCGAGCGCACACACACACACACACACACACACAGGCACACTCTGTCACTCCTAAGATCAGTCTTAACACGCACCCCCCAAAAGGTTCAGTTGGACCGGATTAAAGACTTTCCCCTGACTGGCTCCGACTGATGAGTTTCCGGCGTGATGGTGAAAGACCTTTGGCGTATAGAGGATTATATTGAACCAGAGTTTTATGTTGTATCTGATTGAGGGCAGCAAAGGTCAAGGTGAGAGGTCAGAGGTCACGTGAGATGGTTTTAAAGGTAAGAGAATGGAGGAGGCGGCGGCGGCGGGGGTGTTTACAGCATTTAAGATTTAAGGGGATGTTGTTGTTGTGGTGGTGGTTGTTGTTGTGGTGGTGGTTGTTATTGTTGTTGTGGTGGTGGTTGTTATTGTTTTGTTGTGGTGGTTGTTATTGTTTTGTTGTGGTGGTGGTTGTTATTGTTTTGTTGTGGTGGTGGTTGTTATTGTTTTGTTGTGGTGGTGGTTGTTATTGTTTTGTTGTTACTGTTGTTGTGGTTGTAGTTTTGGTTATTGTTTTTGTTGTGATTGTTGTTATATTTTATGGTTGTTGCTATTTAAGGATCAGATCTCTTTTAGGGTCGTCAGATTTTGATAAAGGACCTTAACATAAAATGATCCCTGATGGTTATATATTTATTGTACGGTTAATACATAATGATAGATACAGTATGTTAATGGGTAGTAGGGCCAGGGGAAGACAGAGACAGTGAATGAATAATTATGATTCAAAGTTCAGGTCTACGGAGATACAAACAATATACAGATATTAATAAGAACAGTTCTGAGATGTTTGGAGTAGTGGGCCGTGGTCTCCATCCCTCAGACGCAAGGTAGTCCGGTGGTAACGCGTGTATCCATCACCAATGTGTCAAGGGTTTACCTCCTGGCTCGGGACAGACTTAGGAAAGGTGTGAGCCAGTATCACCTTCATGACCAAACATCACAGTACTCTGGTGTCGGGTTACAGTACTCTGGCGTCGGGTTACAGTACTCTGGTGTCGGGTTACAGTACTCTGGTGTCGGGTTACAGTACTCTGGTGTCGGGTTACAGTACTCTGGTGTCGGGTTACAGTACTCTGGTGTCGGGTACAGTACTCTGGTGTCTTCCTGTACTAACACTGGTTAATAAAGCTCCCTACAAAGTAAGGAACTTCCGAAAGTTGGGAATGCTGTACAGGTGCCGCAGCTACTTCACTCCTGAGCAGTTGCTTCAAGTATATGAGGGATTCATTCGTCCTAACTTGGAGTACTGCTCTCATATCTGGGGTGGCTCTTCTTCTGCCCAACTGTTAGACAGGGTGGAATCAAAGGCATTTCGTCTTATTAGCTCTCCTCCTTTAGTTGATAATCTCTCTCCCCTTTCTCTTCGCCACAATGTTGCTTCACTCTCTCTCTCTCTTTTACAGGTACTTTAACGGGCAATGTTCGGTGGATTTGGCATCCTGTGT
This sequence comes from Homarus gammarus, assembly GCA_958450375.1. Taxonomy (NCBI): domain Eukaryota; kingdom Metazoa; phylum Arthropoda; class Malacostraca; order Decapoda; family Nephropidae; genus Homarus; species Homarus gammarus. The sequence continues at coordinate 3,131,987 of CAUDMG010003297.1, read as the reverse complement.
ACCGCCGGCAAGGCCGTGGGCTCGTAACACTCGTCTTGCCCGCGGTGCCCACCGTTTCTCTGTGGATGTCGGTCACACTAGAATAACCCGTTATAGTACATCCTTCTTTCCTCACACAGCCAAACTGTGGAATGCTCTGCCTTCTTCCGTGTTTCCATGCTCATACAATCTGTCTCACTTTTAAAAGCTGGTTTTCCGGCATCTTCGTGGTGTAGATCTTTCTGTTCTTATTTTTTTGCCCCCTAGGCCCCGTTGTGGGTCGTTCGACCTGTGCTAATTTGCCGTAAAAAAAAAAAAATAAAATGTTGATTTGTTAAATAAAAGTAAAACAATAATAAGTGAATAACTCTACGGTGACGACCCTTCATGTTTCACTAACTTGACCTAACGACAACAAAAACATCAGAAATAACAATTCCACTACCAACAACACAATCAACAATAACACCAACAGCAAAAACAATTACAACAGCACCTCATACAACAACAGCAACAACTTTATGTATTACAATAAAAATCTCAATCCTTTGAAGATAAAACAACTAAACATCAGGATTCATATTAAACTAAAATGCAAAACTAAATAAAAAAAATAAATAATATAACAGTAAAAATAAACAAAATAATTATTTATCCTGGAAATAAAACATAAGATTAAATTAGTAAAAAATAAATAAAAACCTAAAAAAGTTAATGAATTCAATAAAAGAACTACAAAAATATGGTCAGTCGAATATAAAATGCAAATAATTATACAAATGTCCATCAAGAACAATGAAAACAAAGGCCACCCCCCACCCCCTCACCCCCCTACCCCCCTACCCCACCCCCTCACCCCACCCACCCACCCACCCACCCACCGAGCACAACACGTCAGCCATCATGAAACACACATATATAAACAACAACACTTATCCTGCTTCCCGGGGCCCAGGTATCAAAAGAGGTAACAGTTAGTGATTACTTTACATTCCTGTTATTGGGATAAACATAACCTTATTGAATATACAGAAGCCAATAATGTCATTCACAGTTTATTAACAATACAACGGCCCACTAACATTGTGTATCTGGTGTTGGTTAAATGTAGTGGATTTTGTAATACATTCAGTGATTGTATTTTAAATTGATTTGTGTTCAAACATTTTCGGCAACACACACACACAGACACACACAAACACGCACACGCACACACCCACACACACACATACACACACCCACACCCACACACACACACACACACACACCCACACCCACACCCACACCCACCCACACACCCACACACACCCACACCCACCCACACACCCACACACACCCACACACACATACACACACACACACCCACACCCACATGTAACCAGTATGATTTACAAACTGTATAATTTAGAGTAATTTACAACCATGGCTGTATAATTATGAACATTCAATGACCTGTAGAGGGTAAGGGTTGTTCACTGGTTATGACTGAATAAAACACCCCTCGGATGTTTTGTCTCGCCCGAGTGTCACAGTATGATGCAACTCTCTCTCTCAGTAGTCGGTATTACTTTAATCACTAAATAAATTGCTCATTTGTAGTAATTGGATACTTTGCTTCACACTTGTAATGCGTCAAGTATGTTAGATAGTTAGTTAAGTAATATATAGATAATGGCACCGCCAATTAAGAGTGATTCATGGGTCAAAGGGATCATTTACCAGCCGGTTGTTATGTAAACACCACTGATTGTAGTTTTGCTTGACATTCCACGGAAATGACTAATTCCTCCTTCGAGAACCTTCCAGAAGCTTGACTCATAGATCGCTCTGGTGGCGAGTGCAGGAATTACTATCAATGGGCGTGGCAAAACCAAACCCTTAGTCAGTCTTGAACTGGACTCCTTTAAGTAAAGATCTACACCTGGACCACCTCAGTTCGGCTTACCTAACACAGAGTCTGTCTCAGTTTCAGCGCGACCCACACTGAGAACACTGCCAGAATAGATCACGGGGCCAGTCTAATTAACAGTACAGTATTTAGACTTGTAAATATCACACTGTACATATACACCAGTTTTGGCTCTGATTACACCAGTTTTGGCTCTGATTACACCAGTTTTGGCTCTGATTACACCAGTTTTCGCTCTGATTACACAAGTTTTGGCTCTGATTACACCAGTTTTGGCTCTGATTACACCAGTTTTGGCTCTGATTACACCAGTTTTGGCTCTAATTATCCCCCTTTTGTGGAAGTGACCGCTCTGTTGGACCATAATTATCGACAGTTTCAGGAATCTTACTGATATCAACGGGACTCCAAATAACTACAAACAAATTAATATTTAGTGAGACTGTATACTGTCAAGTCTCACTCCTCACAGGCCTACGAGTCACAGGACTACACACACACACACACACACACACGAACAACAACAACAATATACACACCACCAACAAAAACAACAGCAACCATACACAAACAAACAAACTTCGTCTTCAGAAGTTAACAAGAATTTTCCCTCCCCTGACCCCCCCACATCCCCCTTCCCCCCCACTTCCCCCTGCCCCCACCTCCCCCTGCCCCCACCCCCAACCTGCCCCTCACCTGCCCCCCCCCCCACGCCAGATCGTGTGAGACGACTTCATCATTCATATTATGCATGATGTCGGGGGAAGAAGGTGTTATAACTTCTGTCATACGGGATGAACTTTATGACAGTTGGCACAAGTTGTCATGGAAACGTCAGAAAAGTTTAGGGCTGGTGTTTGTGTGTAGTGATCAAGAGGTGGTGTGTTTGTTTGTTGGTGTGTAGTGATCAAGGGTGGTGTGTTTGTTTGTTTGTGTGTAGTGATCAAGAGGTGGTGTGTTTGTTTGTTTGTGTGTAGTGATCAAGGGGTGGTGTGTTTGTTTGTTTGTGTGTAGTGATCAAGGGGTGGTGTGTTTGTTTGTTTGTGTGTAGTGATCAAGAGGTGGTGTGTTTGTTTGTTGGTGTGTAGTGATCAAGAGGTGGTGTGTAGTGATCAAGAGGTGGTGTGTTTGTTTGTTTGTTGGTGTGTAGTGATCAAGAGGTGGTGTGTTTGTTTGTTTGTTTGTGTGTAGTGATCAAGAGGTGGTGTGTTTGTTTGTTGGTGTGTAGTGATCAACGGGTGGTGTGTTTGTTTGTGTGTAGTGATCAAGGGGTGGTGTGTTTGTTTGTTTGTGTGTAGTGATCAAGGGGTGGTGTGTTTGTTTGTTTGTGTGTAGTGATCAAGAGGTGGTGTGTTTGTTTGTTGGTGTGTTTGTTTGTTGGTGTAAGTAAATACGTGTACATTTGCATATGTACAATATGTGTGTGTGTGTGTGTGTGTGTGTTTTTGCTTGTGTGTTTTGTGTATCAGTGTGAATATGCTTGTGTAACAGAGAGAGAGAGAGAGAGAGAGAGAGACCCACACACACACACAGCTGCTAATGCTATACCTGTCCACAGTGAGGTGTGTAGGTGGGGCCTGATATAGACAGCTCGGTAATTAGTTAAGACCACACCGCCATGTTGACACCTGCCCCCTCCTTTCACACCTACCTGAGCTTCATTCATTAACTCCGTGTTGTACAAGTGACCCCCTGAGATGCTTGGCAGGTGTGAGTCTCTCTTTCTCTCTTTCTTTATTGTTCTCCCTCCTCTTTTTATCTCACTCTCTCCAGCCACAGTAAATTATCACGTACCTTTCATTCCACTTGACCATTTGTCCAATATTACATTTATCTCTATCATATTCTGGGTTGCAAGTCCTCTTCTCAGCCTAGCCGCTATTAACAGATCGTATCAGGTCATGTCAGGTCATATCACGGGCTAAAGTTTACATGCTGCTTTCTTTTAGGTTATGTTAGGTCATGTCACGTTATATCGGGTAGTATCAAGGCATGTTAGGTTATATCAGGTAACATATCAGGTCAGGTTAATATCGGAGGGTACAAAATAGATGATACCTTTTATAGGACCTGGGTGTGTGGGGGTAGAGGTGAGGTGAGACGAAGGGCCCCATGTAGAAAGACGTAGGTTTGAGTGGACAATGTGGAGTTCAGTTTTGTATATTTAACAGGTGTGCAGGTATGCGCGAAAGGGTGTTACAAGCTTGGTGGGCAGGTTTGTAATTAGCAGGTGTGTGGGAAGGCGTTAATATGCTTAATAGGTATGTAATTAGGTATATGTGTTATATGTACAGGTATGTGGTAGACAGGCATATTATTAACAGGTGTGTGTAAGAAAATAAGAATGCAGGAAACTGCAGCGGGCCTTTTGGTCCATACTGGGCCGCCCCATTTACACCCAACCCCTATCGCTCATAAATCCGTCCAACCTATGTTTGAAGCTACCCAGCGTATTCGAGTTAATGATGCAATTCGGCAACTTGTTCCACTCATCCACTACTCTATTTCTAAAACAGAGTTTACCTGCCTCGCGCCTAAATCTAAATTTGTCGTATTTAAAACCATTGCTATGAGTTCGCTCCTGGTTGGATAATTTAAGTACCTTTGTTATATCACCTTTGTTTAGCCCTGACTTCTTATGTTCTTTACCTCGATCATATCGCCCCTCACTCTACGTCTCTCGAGGGAGTGCAAATTCAGATGACTTAACCTGTTCTCTACACTCAGGGTTCCTAATGCCCGGGATTAGTCTTGTCATCTTCCCCTGAATGCTTTCTGGGGATTCTATATTCATTCTGTAGTATGGTGACCAGAACTGAACCGTATAATCCAAGTGAGGTCTCACAAGTGCCAAATATAGTTTTCGGGTAACCTCGCTAGTCTTGTAACTAACACTCCTTTGAATGAACCCAAGTACTTTGTTGGCTTTGTTTCGAGCAAATTCTCAATGTTGTTTTGGTTTAAGGTTCTTACTTACAGTCGGATTTATCTAAATCAAAGTTGTTCGTCTGATATATAGTTTCTCTGTTTACATCTCCTAGACTAAGTACTTTACATTTGTCCACATTAAATTTCGTCTGCCATTTTTCAGACCATGCGAAAAATTTGTTTAGATCTTCCTGTAGTTTTGAAGAGTCCTCGTTAGATTTAATTACACGCCCTATTTAAGTGTCATAAGCAAATTTACTGCTGTTTACGTCTGTATCTATGTCGCTTATGTATATAATGAATATTATTGGTCCAAGTAATGAGCCTTGGGGAACTCCACTAGTGACGTCACCCCGATCGGATTAGTGCCATTAATGCTGTGTAGGAGAGACTCGTATGTAACTCACTAGCATGTAGAAGGGTTACTTAATTTGTAGATGTGTAGGAAAGATAATGATGTACAGATCTCGGTAGACAGGTGTGTGGGAGAGTTAATGATAGACAGGTGTGGGTAAACAGGTGTGTGGGAGAGTTAATGATAGACAGGTGTGGGTAGACAGGTGTGTGGGAGAGTTAATGATGGACAGGTGTGGGTAGACAGGTGTGTGGGAGAGACAATGATAGACTGGTGTACAGTAGGTAGACAGGTGTGTGGGAGAGATAATGATAGACAGGTGTAGATGAGCAGATGTGTAGGAGAGATAATATCATGTAGGTGTGGGTGGACAGGGGTGTAATTAACAGTCGTCTAGGAGTGAATGAGTGTTTGTGTGGTTCAGTGTAATAATAATAATAATGCCAATGATAATAATAATAATAATAATAATAATAATAATAATTAACGGTTTATTGAAATGGCATGACATCCAGAAGGCTGAAAATATACAGTTACATACTGTAATTGTTGAATGGTTCACTTGATTGACAAATAATTATACAAATAACGTAAGTAATACAAATATGATATATAATAACAAGGTGGGGGAAGGCTATACTACAGGGCATTTCAACATAGTAACAGTGAAAAAAATATGATTGTCTGGGAGTGAACACACTGGTTGATTACAAGTTATTGATAATTTTTACAATGATTGGGACTGGGCTGTTCATATAGCGTTCAGTACGTGCCCGTATGGGCTGGATGGGGTTGTGGTGTCGAACAGCAATTCGTTGACGAGGGATCTCAGGTGGTAGTAGTAGCCGGTGTCGAGGATGGTGCAGAAGCTTCTCGCCAAATTTGCAGATGAGGTCGTGGTGATGGTCAGAGAGAGCCGAGAGGGTCAGTGTATTGAGCGCTTCTTGATATGTGGAGTAGGAAGGGGCGAGAATAATCTTGCACGCCCTCTTTTGCACTTTTTCTAGGTGTTTACGTTGTGTGGCATTTAGGGAGGAAGACCAGGCAGGGGAGGCATAGGTGAGCTTGGGAAGTGTGAATATTGAGTAAACACCGAGGAGCTCTGGCGGGGGAACTAAGGGACGTGGGGCGGCGGAGGTGGTGGAGATGAAAACTGGAGGATTTGACGAATTTACTGACTTGTGTTTTCCAATTTAGTTTGTAATGTATCGTGACGCCGAGGAGCTAGGTGGAGTCTACAAACTAGAGTGTGTTGGGGCCCAAAGTAATGGAGGGAGGTGGGACAAGGTCAGAGGAGAGGTTGATGTGCATAACCATGGTCTTAGTATGATTGATGGTGACGTGGTTGTTGGTGGCCAAATTTTGGAGACTGTTCAATATATTCTGGATGGCGCTGTAGTCGGGAGCCAAGTTGTTCACACTGATCCCAATGGTGGAGTCGTCGACATATTTCCAGCGAGCAGAGGTTTCTCTCAGGGCATCATTGATAAACATGAGGAAGGAGAGCGGTCCCATCTTGGTGCCTTGGGGGACGCCACAGGTGAGTGACTGAAAGATAGAGACAGACCCTCGGAAGCGTACGGCTTGGCTTCGGTCGCTAAGGAAGTCTGTGAGCCATGGTATAAGACTTCATCGAAACCCGAGGTCGATAGCTTTGTTGATGAATAAATTGTAGTTGTGGTCGACTGGGTTGAATGCCGCGGTTAAGTCAATGAAGGCTACAGACGTGTGTGAGTGTGTGTGGATAAACATACACACACCCACAAGATACACCAACCTAATACAGAACAAATGTTGACTCTCTTATGAGGCAGCAATAGAACATAGCCCAAGAGACTTTCGGGTGTGACCAAAACGGAACCCATGGTGGTATATGCGGCTGGTGGCGATTATATGGACTAAAATCATCCTCACCTGTCAGTCCACACTAATGTAACATGGGCTGTGTGTGTCTCTGGTGAAATTTTTGTTGTGAGAGAGAGAGAGAGAGAGAGAGAGAGAGAGAGAGAGAGAGAGAGCACGACCACCACCACATATAGTCCCCTTAGAGAACACCGACAAGCACTGAGTTGTTTTTGTGGTCGTTTATGGGATTCGCGTTAAATCCGGTTTACTCTCACGAACGGGGTGACTCTGGCCGGATTGTGTTGACGTTTTTATCCTCAAGCACCGAAATATTTAAATATTTTTCCACCGCTACTTTGTTACAGGGGAAAACACACACAGAGAGAGAGAGAGAGAGAGAGAGAGAGAGAGAGAGAGAGAGAGAGAGAGAGACCTAAATATGGCCCCTCAATTTAAATTCCATCACATAAGAAGCTCTGCCACATACCATCATTTCTGAGTTATTTTTATCCGAAAAAAAATATATAAATTCAACCTATGAAAAAACATCAGCTATAAAAACCCAAATTAGTGAAATTTACCCGTAAAAATAAAATATAAATATTTTATCGATGTCACGAGAATTTTTATAACTTGACCTTAAGACTCGAGTGACCTTAAAATGTCTGTCTGTATGTATATATGTCTTTGTCTGTCTGTCTGTCTATGTATGTATGTATGTATGTCTTTGCCTGTCTGTCTGTCTGTCTGTCTGTATGTCTGTATGTTGTATGTCTTTGTCTGTCTCTGTCTGTCTGTCTGTTTGTTTGCCTGTCGATTTTATTTTTACTCGTCCATATGTCCATCTCTCTGTTTGTCTGTCTTTTCTATCCATCTGTATGTCCGTCTATACGTGCGTCCGTCTGTATGTCCGAGGTGGGTCAACTAGTATCGTAAACGACTCCTCTTCAAAGATTATCGGGACGATGTTATCAATATTAAACAGGAGGTATCGGTGAGTCAGTTGGGCAGGAGGTGGGAGTGGGTTGAGGGTGGGTAGAAGGTGAGGGTAGGAAAGAGAAGAAAGTGAGGGTGGGTAGAAAGTAGGGGTGGGTAGAAGGTGGAGTAAAAGGTGGGGGTGAGGAGTGGGTGGGGAGGAAAATATTGATCCCCTCCTCTTCACCTCCCTCTCCTCTTCCCCTCCCCTGTTCCCCTCCTTTCTTCCTCTTCTTCCATTCCCCCTCTTCTTCCCCTCCTTCTCTCTTTCTTTCCCCTCCCCTTCTGCCCTTCTTCCCCTCCCCTCCTGCCCTTCTTCCCCTCCCCTTCTGCCCCTCTCCTCCTCCCCTTCTTCCCCTCCCCTCCTGCCCTTCTTCCCCTCCCCTCCTGCCCTTCTTCCCCTCCCCTCCTGCCCTTCTTCCCCTCCCTCTCTTCCTCTTCTTCCCCTCCCTCTCTTCCTCTTCTTCCCCTACCCCCTTCTCCTCTTCCCCTACACCCTCCTCCTCTTCCTCTCCCCTCCTCCTCTTCCTCTCCCTCTCCCCTCCTCCTCTCCCCTCCTCCTCGTCCTCTCCCCTCCTCCCCCTCCTCCTTCCTCCTCTTCCTCCCTTCCCCCCTTCCTCTTCTTCCCTTCCTCCTCTTCCTCCTTCTTCTCTTCCCCTCCCATCCCCCTTCTCTTCTCCCTCTCCTCCTCCTCTCCCTTCCTCCCCTCCTCCCTCTCCCCTCCTATCCCCCTCCCCTCCCCCTGGACCCCATAACGCCCCCGTTGGTCTAAACACAGACATATACGTCATACAGTCTTTTCCCCCTGTGACTGGTAGACTCAGTTTAGTCACAACAAACCCCCTGGGGCCGACCCGAAACCTTCCCTGGGGCTTATCTGAAATTTATAGGCCCCCAGATGAAGCCTCCCAGGGGCCCACCGAGGCACAGGTGGTGACTATGTTTGGCTTCGTAATCAAGACAGGTACTCGAGACCTCTTGTTACCTCACCTGTGCCTCACCTGTGCCTCACCTGTGCCTCATTATCTCTCATCTTCTATTTTGAGATTTTTTTTTCTTTTTCTTCTTTATCTAAACTTATTTGCTTCTTAATTTCCAGATTTTGTCTTAAGTTACAACCAAGCCTTTTATTAACGCTCTACATATTGTCCAAAACTTACGAGAAATTTTGAACTTAAAAATAAAAGAAAAATGATTTAAATTTACGATAGTTTTTTTTAACTCGGCCTTGAATATTTTCACCTAACCGATTCTCAAATTTTGTCTTGAATATAAAAAAAATTTCATCATAAATCAGAAAAAAAGATAATTAGATAACTTATCATTAAACTTGTAAATTAATCTCACCTGTAACCAACTGTTTCACCTGAGTGTCAAATAGTACTAAGTAATATGGTTCATTTTCCTCAAGAAGTATATGTGTGAGTTAAGACTTTCTTGTCCTCAAAGGTAAGAATAACCTGTTTAAACATAGATGATCTCCGCCACATTTAACACTATGTTGAGCTGGATACGTCTGTCTGTCTCTTCTGGGTCATTCAATTTGTCTATCACTCTATCTCTATCAGTGTTTAGTCTTTGCTTTCTGTTCTGTTAATCTATCGGATATCTCTCTCTCTCTCTCTCTCTCTCTCTCTAAGTAGACGTCAGTGGCGGGGCGGGGAAAGTCCGGGATGCTGACCATATTGACATTATCACCTGTGAGCTGTGACGTAAATTAACAAATGTCACGTGATCTTCCACTCTATTTATGTTTACTCCTGAGGGTCGACTTGTCCGCCCCCCCCCTCCCCCTACTCTAGGATAATAATAATAATAATAATAATAATAATAATAATAATGACAATAATGATGATAATAATAATAATAACGATAATAATAATAATAATAACAATAATGATGATAATAATAATAATAATAATAATAACAAAACAACAATAACAGTAATGACAACAACAACAACATTAACAATAATAACTATAACCAAAAAAACAATACTAATAATAATAACAACACTAACAACTACAATAACAACAAAAACAATACTAATAACAATAACAACAACACTAACAACAACAATAACAACAAAAACAATACTAATAACAACAACACTAACAACAACAATAACAACAAAAACAATACTAATAACAATAACAACAACACTAACAACAACAATAACAACAAAACAACAACAATAAAAAAACAACCACATTAGCAACAACAACAACAATCCTACTACTTTGCACATGTGGGGGACTACATCTAGTGCAGCAAGGGCGTTACGTTTACTATTCGTCAGGTGACTGTAAACTAGCTGCTTTGGCAGTCTACTGTCGCCCATGCGGGTAACATGGTCAATCCAGCGTAGTTGTTCATGGATAATGGTAGCCTCGATGCTCCTACAGTTGGTGTCAGCGAGAATACTGACATTTGTTCTTTTGTCTTCCCAGCGAACTCGGAGGATGAAACGTAGACTATATTGGTGAAAGTTTTCAAGTGCCTTGAGGTGCCTCCTGTATGTGACCCATGTCTCGCTGCCATATAGCTGGGTGTGGAGGACCACTGCTCGATAAACGTGTAACTTTGTAGATAATTTCAACTCCCTACAGCTGAAGACACGGGTCCGGAGTCTACCAAAGGCTTGAGATGCACACGTGATCTAATGTTGAATCTCTTCATCGATGTCCGCGGTGATGGACAGGTGAGAGCAAAGATACCAAAAGTGGGTAACATTAGAGAGGGTAGTACCGCTAAGCTGGATGAATGGTGGGGGTGTGGATGAACCAGGGGCAGGCTGAAAGAGAATCTAAGTCTTACATATATTCACCTCAAGGCCGAAATGTGCATACGCATTTGCACACACACACACACTACTACTACTACTACTACCACCACTAATACTACTACTTCTTTGCTGTCACCCGGAGTCTAGTATGACGATCATCCAGCTATGATACAATGATATGAGTTATTAGGGATGTCACCTTCATTGATGAGTTTTGAGGTGACTAAAGAGGCCGATACGGGACCGGCAGAGTTGTTTAAAGATGTTGCACATGTGGAGGGCTGCATCAAGTGCGGGAGGGGCGGTGGCAGCGTCTTCCTGGCGTTGGCTCTTGTGTGCCTCGGTTTGCAGTCGGGCTAACACAAAAGTATTGACACCTTCTCGTGTGGTGCTCCTCCAAGCGTTTCTATGTGGAGTAATCGACTCCCAGGTGAGGGGGTTGATTTGGCACTCTTTCAGGTTTGTCTAAAGACAATCCATATACCTTTTCAGTTGCCCGCCAGCATTACGTTTACTATTCGTAAGGTGACTGTAAAGAAGCTACTTTGGCAGTTTACTGTCGTCCATGCAGGTAACATGGTCAGTCGAGCGAAGTTGTTCTTGGGTAATGAAAGCCTCGATGCGTCTACATTTGATGTCAGCAAGGATGCTGGCAATTGTTCTCTTGTCTTCCCAGCGAACTCGAAGGATGGAACGTAGATTACGTTGGTGAAAGTTTTCAAGTGCCTTGAGGTGCCTCCTGTATGTGACCCATGTCTCGCTGCCATATAGTAGGGTTGGGAGGACCACTGCTCGCTATACGTGCAACTTTGTAGATAATGGCAGCTTCCTGCAGCTGAAGACACGGTTTCGAAGTCTGCCAAAGGCTTGAGATGCACATCTGATCCGACGCTGAATCTCTGCATCAATGTCCGCGGTGGTGGACAGGTGGGAGCCGAGATACCGAAAGTGGGTAACATTAGAGAGGGTAGTACACTTAAGCTGGATGGATGGTGAAGGTGTGGCTGAACCAGGGGCAGGTTGAAAGAGAATCCGAGTCTTACATACATTCACCTCAAGGTCGAAACGTGCATACGCATCTGTGTAGGTGTTCAGGATCTCCTGTAGGTCGCGTTCAGTGTGAGCAACAAGAATGAGGTTGTCTGCATACTGAAATTCAGTAATGGAAGCTGCCGAAACCTACCTTCTTGCCTGGAGTCGTATTATGTTGAAAAGACCCCCCTTCACCCTGTACTCGTTGTCCACCCCGCCGGCTAAATTGGCATTGGCACGAGTAAGGAAGACAACCCAAAAATGGAAAAGATAGTTGGTGCCAGTACAGACCCTTGTTTAAACCCCGGTTGGATGGGAAAGAACTCAGACTGGATGCCATTGTAAAGGACACTCCTGTTCATGCCATCATGTTGCCTCAAAATGGCGATTAATTTTTGGGGGCAGCCAAAACGGCTGAGGGCACACCAGAGGGTCTCCCTGCTGACTGAGTCGAAGGCCTTGGTTTGGTCGATGAAAGCCATGTACAGGTTACGAAGTTGTTCTCTGCACTTTTCCTGTATCTGGCAGGCAGCAAAGATCATTATCAGTGGTTCCACGTGATGGTCTAACTCCACATTGAGATTCTGGGAGGAAGTTTTCCGTCTCAGGAAGAATTTTGTAGGGGGGTTCGGGCAAAAATCTTGTCAGCTGCAGACAGCAGTGAGATCCAGCTGACGATGGAGACATCTTTAAGAGCTTGGGGGATTTACCTCCATTTCCCATATACTCTCCAAGAGAGAGTGGAGACAGCTAGTAAGCAGAGGTCTTCCTGCTTTATACACCTCGGCTGGGATTCCATCCGGCCCTGAGGCTTTGTGATTTTTCATCTGCTTTATGGCAGTAGCTACCTCATCCAGGGATGGAGGATAGCTGAGGTGGATCAGCTCTGGATGCTGAGGGACCTGCTGGGTAGTCAGGACATCCACATCAGTGTTTTGGTTCAGCAGTAAATGGTAGTGCTCTTTCCAGCACTGAAGGAGGCCTTCAACATCTTTAATTATGGAGTTACCGTTGGATGAGCGGAGGGGGGCTGCGCAACGAGTGATTGGCCCGTAAATTTTTGTGATGAAATTGAAAATTCGCGCATCTTGTACTGATTTGCCAATTTTTGTGTTTCACATGCTTTATTTTTAAACTAATCGTTCTTTAGATTGCGAAGTTCCCGCTGGGCCACAGCTTTCTTCTTGTAGAAGGTATCAGTTTTGGTTCGAGACTGAGGGTTGTTCTGCCAGTCAGTTAAAGCAGCACGTGTATCATCGAGGAGTACATTGATTGCTGGGTAATTTTCATCAAGTCAATCCTGGTGTATTCTTTCGATCTGGCTGAGGGTCTCTCTGCAGGTTTTTGTTTTGACAGTGTTGAGAATATCCCATTCGGCATTGGAATTTGGGTTGTTCACTGTCGGGTTGTTTATCAGCCCATGCTCGAGCTGCTCCCTGAAAGCATGTGCTACCGCTGGATCCTCCAGACATTTAGCGTTAAAAACTCTTCTGGAGGCTTGTTGCCTTCGCCGTTTTGGGGCGACGTGAATTGAGACCTTGGCTCTGACGAGCAGTGGTCTGAGCCACGCTTGGCATGGGTGATGAGGACATCTCGGCGATCTCTTTCTCTGACAATGATGTAGTCAATAAGATGCCAGTGTTTGGACCGGGGTGTTGCCACAAACCCATGAACTTGTCAGCCTATCTAAACAAGGTATTGGTGATAGTGAGTTTGTGTGCAGCACATTTGCTGAGGAGGAGTAGGCCGTTGGGATTACACTTGCCTAGACAATTTCTCCCTATAGTTCCCTGCCAAATGTCAGCATCTCTACCAACTTTGGCATTGAAGTCACCAGGGAGCACAACCTTATCTTCTCTGGGAATAGAGGTTAGCACTCTGTCGAGGTCGGAACAAAAGGCCTCCTTGGTGTCATCCTCTGGATTCAGTGTTGGGGCGTATGCACTGATGAAAAGGGCATGACGTGAGTGCTTCAGTGGGACTAGGAGCGTTATGAGACACTCGTTGATCCCAATAGGCATTTTATTTAGCCTGTTTAGGATGCGTTGGCGGATGGCAAGGCCAATTCCATAAATGTGGTTTCTCACTGCAGCAGGCTTACCTTTCCAGAAGAAGGTATAGCCAAACCCCCGTTCTGTGAGTTGACCTTCCTCTGAGAACCGGGACTCACTAATGGCTGCGATGTCGATGTTATAAATAGGCAGCACTTTTGTCACAAGGACAGTTCTTCTTTCAGGACGCTCATTTGTACCAGTATCCAGAAGGGTCCGACATTCCATGCAGGTTGTATAGTTTGTTTGGATCTGTGATTTTGATTGTGTTTTCGACCACATAAGGATGACCTTACTGGGCGTGGTTGCCCAGTAAGGTTGTTTTTCTTAGGCAGGCTATGTTTAGAGCACCTTTTCTAGTCCCCTCCCCATGTGGGGTGAGCAGAGTGGCTCCTCGAAAGGGCTGCTCAGTCGCACAGACAGAAACGGATTGCACTGCCCCCTAGATCCCAGTACATAAACGACCATCTTTTATGTGCCACCAATGTGCAGAGCTGTGACTAGAGACTCCTGGTAGTCATCTCTGCCTGTCCCCGTCGCCACTCGTCCGTCGCCATAGGACTTTTGGGGGTACAGGGGTTTTGATGATGATGAAAGGTATGATGAGCTGGATGGTTGCTGCGCTTGAGTTGATTAATGTGGTGAGGCAGGAGCGCAGTCTGCAACCGAACATATTGCCTCTCCCTTTTCCTGATCCAGTAGTGCAAGTGTTGCAACGATTAGGGAGAGGAAGAGTTGCAATGGACTGCCGATAAGCCAGTTTGTTGGGTCTCGCCTTAGTAGCCTGTCCATCATGCATTGCCTTCATCCTCGGTGCAGTCGTTGGGTTTCCATGGTGGCCACCTTTTCCGCCGTTGGGATCTTATTGGAGCTCTGTAAGCATGTCTGACCTGATTCGGGGCTCCTCTGCAGATTTTTCGTTGGGAGTTTACTCCCGTAGCCTTATACCTACCAAGGTTAATCTGCAAGGCAGCGAGGCAATGGTTGGAAGGCGCTAGAACGTGTCCACATGCCAGTGGGCCTATGCGCCGTCCCTCTGGGGCCCCATGCTTCTCCGAGATCTCGTGCTGGTCTAGCCTGGGCCCACGAGGCGCCCAGTTACCGTGTGTTGCCATGAGGAGGCACAGCAGGAGTCTTGATGGTGGAGAAGCTGTGTACTGGCAGGGGAAGACTTGTGCATGTTGCTCTCCTGTTCGCAACGAGGGCTAACTTGCTGCGGTAGCTGAAAGCGAGAGTGAGCAAGCAATGCCTGCACCTTAGCACTGACATAATGCTGCCACACTAGACGTATTACACTACCCTGTGCACACACACACACACACAACAGCAACACTTCCAACAACATCAACAATACTATCAATAATAACAATAACAACAATTACTACTTTACATACACACATACAAACAGCTGACAACATCAGACTCAGCAGCAGGTATTAGGTGTCAGCTGTCAGTCATAACAGGGGAATATAACCCAAGGCTGACCATCCATATTCATTGTCAGTATTGCCTTAGTAATGTCAGCTCCCGGCACCAGTGTTTCTCTTTTACCAATATTTTTCTTAATATTTTTACTAATGTTTAGTTTTTCCAAATGATTTTTCTTTTTTTTGCGTGTGCGTGCGTGCGTGTGTGCATACGTGCGTGCGTGCGTGTTTGTTTAACTATTTTCTGCATACTATCTTTATATTTTCCTCTTTTATATACCTCTCTCTCTCTCTCTCTCTCTCCATACCGATGAAGGAACAACACCCGAACAAATAAATGAACAACTAAATTAATAAAGAAACAACTAAGAAAATAAGCAAATGAATTCACAAGTATAAGCAAAACAAAACTAATTATTTCATATCATTTTAAAAAGAAGGAAATAATTGAAAGAAATAATTATTATATTAAATATCTCATTTTAATTATATCAACATAGCAACAAAAATAATCATAATATAGAATTATTAATATAATCCAGAATCATTTATCAATTAAAAAATAAATTAGTTTGAATTAAATTGGATTAAATCAAATTGTATTTTTCTATTATAACCAAAAATACAATAATTATCAATAGACATTAATTTATTGAAGCAAAAATCGATTAAATAAACTAAAAAAAAATAATTACAAAGAATCTTTATTAGTTCTTACACCTGGACAATACCAGCTCTTACACCTGGACAATACCAGTTCTTACACCTGGACAATACCAGTTCTCACACCTGGACAGTATCAGTTCTCACACGTGAACAATACCAGTTCTTACACTTGGACAATACCAGTTCTTACACCTGGACAATACCAGCTCTTACACCTGGACAATACCAGTTCTCACACCTGGACAGTATCAGTTCTCACACGTGAACAATACCAGTTCTTACACCTGGACAATACCAGTTCTTACACCTGGACAATACCAGTTCTTACACCTGGACAATACCAGTTCTTACACCTGGACAATACCAGTTCTCACACCTGGACAGTATCAGTTCTCACACGTGAACAATACCAGTTCTTACACCTGGACAATACCAGTTCTTACACCTGGACAATACCAGTTCTTACACCTGGACAATACCAGTTCTTACACGTGAACAACACCAGTTCTTACACCTGGACAATACCAGTTCTTACACCTGGACAATACCAGTTCTTACACGTGAACAATACCAGTTCTTACACCTGGACAATACCAGTTCTTACACCTGGACAATACCAGTTCTTACATCTGGACAATACCAGTTCTTACACCTGGACAATACCAATTCTTACACCTGGACAATACCAATTCTTGCACCTGGACAATACCAGTTCTTGCACCTGGACAAAACCAGTTCTTGTATCAACTATAATTCTCGCGGTTAAAGCTTGACACTTAACCAGATAGAAAACATTCGGTGAGTTGTGAAATGGTAGAGTGCACGATTGAAGGTTCACAGTGCCCGCTTAGAGTTCAGAGTGCACGAATAAGGAGTTTTCTTGTGGTAATTTAAGTTTTAGTGCACGAGTGGGTGTCATAGGGCACGAGTGGGTGTCACAGGGCACGAGTATGGGATTACTTTCTGGGAATGTAGGTCTTAGTGCACGATCAAAGGCCTAAAGGTCATTGTGCACCAATAAGGTGTTGTAGAGTATGATTTAAGACTTTGGTGCACGAGGGGGGTTCTAAGTGCACGGATAGGGTGTCACAGTGCACGAATAAGGAGTTAAAGTGTATAAGTTCAGGATTCGGTGCACGCTTAGGGGTCAAAGTGCACGAAAAGAGTGCTACAGTGCATGAATTTTGGTCTTGGTTCACGAGTGAGGGTCTCCGTGCAAGAATATAAGTCTTAGTGCACCTTTAGAGGTTACAGTGCACGATTTAAAGTCGTAGTGCACACGTAGGAGGTCAAAGGACACAATGACTTTCACTGATTAAATCCTACGCCTTCCCTTCCCTCCTTACTCTCCCCCCCCCCTTCCTCCTCACCACCAAAGGGTAAAGGCCCCACCAAGGTAAGGCTTCGGAGAGGAAGGAGGAGGAGGAGGAGGCAGGTACGGTCAGGAAGGCAAGGCGGTTAATTAGGTCGTGTTACCCGTCCGTGGGATGAGAATATAGCAGGTCGTGTTTCAATTATAGTCTAGCGTAAATTCCCGGCCCCAATTTGCATTACGATGTTGCCCCGGATGAACCAGTCAATTACGAGAAAACGGCCCGAGCTAAGTTTTAATTGGACCGGAAGGGCAATGACTGTCTTTATGGTCGACTTGGTGAACTTGGGCTCCGAGCGAGACAGCCGGCAGTAGCATCTTGGAGGTCTCGATCAGCTGTTACTTGTTAACACGTTCAGGCGTGTTTTAAAAGTCTTGTTTATCTAACTTACTTTTATAGATTCTTTTCTATTTGATTATTTTTTATTTTTTATTTTTTCGGGGTCTTATTTATTTACTTATATTATCGACTTTTTGGTTTTCATTATTTCATTCTCCTCTTTCTCTCATTTTCATTCACATTTGTATACATTCTTGTTTATTTACTTTCTTTTATCTTCTTTCGATTTTCATTTTTTTTCATTTTCTTACGAGTCTCATTCATAATTTTTTCATTTTTTAATATACAATATTTTGATAGAATTTTAACACCATTTATTGCATAGCATCTAAAGTGTTCGCCAGGCAGTGCTGATTGCTCGTACTGGCATTATATATGAAGGGTAGTGCGTGCGTGGGTGGTGCGTGCTAGAGATAGATTAATTTGATCAGTATAATGCCTTGAGTACGATGACTTAACCCTTGAGTACAGTATCATGCCATCGTACTCAAGGGATTAAATCAATATACTCCAAAGATTAAGACAACATATTCAGGGATTAATGGCCGGGGTTAAGAAATCGTAGTCAAAGGATAAAGCATCGAACTCAAAGGATTAAAACATCGTACTCAAGGGGTTCAGACATGGTACTCAAGGGTTAAAACATCGTACTCAAGGGGTTCAGACATGGTACTCAAGGGGTTCAGACATGGTACTCAAGGGTTAAAACATCGTA
Source organism: Homarus gammarus (assembly GCA_958450375.1). Taxonomy (NCBI): domain Eukaryota; kingdom Metazoa; phylum Arthropoda; class Malacostraca; order Decapoda; family Nephropidae; genus Homarus; species Homarus gammarus. The sequence goes on along the minus strand of CAUDMG010003297.1, from coordinate 3,113,608 downwards.
CTCAAGAGGTTCAGACATGGTACTCAAGGATATAAGACATCGTACTCAAGGGGTTCAGATATGATACTCAAGGATATAAGACATCGTACTCAAGGGGTTCAGACATGGTACTCAAGGGTTAAAACATCGTACTCAAGAGGTTCAGACATGGTACTCATGGAGTTTAGCTCCCACAAGCCACAGGATGGCTGCTGTTGCATAATCTACTGAGGAAAAGAGACTGACATTTTCTCTTAAGTGTGAGTTGGATGTTGGTGCATGAATAACTTGCTGCTGACACCAACCTAACCTAACCTGACCCAACCTAACCTAACCCAACCCAACCCAACCTAACCTAACCCAACCTAATCTAACCTAACCTAACCTAACATAACCTAATACTCAAACCAACTTGTCCTAGGTTAGGTTATGTTGGTTGAGTGTTCGGTTGATTAAGAGCCAAGAGAACAAAATACATTATTAACATTAATTTTTCTCTAACTCTAGATGCGCCTAAAATTATATTAAATATTCAAAGTAAAATTGAAAATATATTAAATTTTGATGACAAAAATTTGCCCTCCTTCTCTTGTGTTCTACTCCCTCACTTCTACTTATGTATATCTAATGATATATTATATATAGAATTTCCACCCCTGCTGGTTATTATATATATATATATACCCTCTGTCTCTCGCCTTTTTATATATAAGGAAAGGGAGCACCAATAGACAGAGAAGTAACACAAGAATACACTAATAACGAAAGGCCTGGTAGTCAAGTATGTGCGAGGTACTGAGGAGGAATGGATGAGATTAAGGACGGAAGAGACGGTGCGAGTAGGTACAGTGGAACGAAAGAAGAGACAGCTGTGCTCAGCAGAATCGAGACTGGTGTGTGTGAGTATGAAGCTTGTAGTCGATAGGGTGAGTTTGTACGAGGAGTTCAGGGAGTGTGCACTCTAGATTGTCATACGCTACGTAGGTAGTAGGGCCTATGAGGGGGGAGAAAGGAGAGCTTAGAATGACTGCGGAGATTGGATCTTGTAGGCAGATGTCGCGAGTTGCAGCTCGAAGCGATGGATAATGGGTGTTAGGCTGCAGTCTCGGGGCGCTCGTCAGCATATGACGCTTCGTTGTTGCGCGCGCGTGCACAGTGACAGCTATATGACGTAATTAGAGGTGTGTGCGAGCAAAGAGAACGTAGTGGAGGGCGCAGGGAAAGGAACACAAGCATGCGGAAAGGGAATGGATGCAGGATGTGGGAGCATGAAGGGGGATGTTAAAAAGGAATTTATCAAGAAGAATAGGGAGAAAGGAGAGGGGAGGAGGGAAGAAAGGGAAGAGGTAGGAGGGGGGTGATAGAAAAAGGGAGGGAAAAATAAAGAGGAGAAGAAGAGGGAGATTAAGATGAAAATAGGAGGAGGGGGGAAAGATTCTAAAGTAAGTGATATAGTGATATTTTGGGAGAGGTTAGTAAATTGGACGATCATTTAGTATTAAGTTTTTTTATTAAACCTTTGCATATTAAAGAATAAAGATAGAAATCAATCTGGTGGATGGCATATTAAGATGGAACGGACATAAGTTCACTAGATCATGACTATATTTCACGTAACGTCTACGAGCTGATGGCGCCGTGAACCTCAATGGGAAACTGCCCGTGCCTCTTATGTGGTGTCAGTAGCATTTTACCGAATCCAGTTGGTATGAAACGCGAGGTACATATATATATACTTCATTTTTAGTCCATATAACACGCGGACTTTGAACATATAATCAACGACCTCACCAGCAAGGAATCGAACCCTCGACTGCCAAAGTTAATTTAGTGGATACCTGAAATACAACCTTACAGAACTCTACCTTGTGTATATAACTGTACCTGAGTTGTACTGTACCCCTGTTGTACCTGAGTTGTACTGTACCCCTGTTGTACCTGAGTTGTACTGTACCCCTGTTGTACATGAGCTGTACTGTACCCCTGTTCTACCTGAGTTGTATTGTACCCCTGTTGTACCTGAGTTGTACTGTACCTGTTGCATTTGTAATTAATGCCCATTTGTAATGGAGCCCAAGAGAACTGTGACTCATGAGAGCTGGGGCCCATGAGAACTGGTGCCCATGAGAACTGGTTGCCCATGAGAACTGGTTGCCCATGAAAACTAATTCAGGGCGTCGGCAGAGACCTGTACTATTGCGCAATTGAATATGTTAAAAGAACATCGGACTTAATAATAATTCTCGCTCTTCTGTGTGTGTGTGTGTGTGTGTGCGCGCGCGTGTGCGTGCGTGCGTGCGTTAGAAAAAAGACAATGTAATACCTAATAAAACTCAACTTGACGCACTCAAACTGGATTTTTTTTATGAGAGAGTTAAAACGTACTGTAGTGTTACCCGCAGCTCCCACCCACTTGGTATCGAGAACAGATAGGAAGAAGAAACCAATATAGCCTACAGGTAAAGACCACAGGCATACATGCTGATTAACCTCTGACCTCACCTGTGTTATTCATCCCTGTTTCGTCGCCCCTTTTATCTTTTATTTAGTTTCTTATCTCTCCTTCTTCTTTCTTTCTATTCTTCTGTCTACTCTTTCTTTGCTAAGGTTTAAGTTAGGTTACGGATGGTTAGGTTAGGTTAGGCTAGGTTAAATAGTTACATTAATCAGGAATGGTTGAGTGATTACTAGCCCCCCATACACGGTGAGAGGTGGTGAGGGAGATTAGTGGTGGTGAAGGAGATTAGAGGTGGTGAGGGAGATTAGAGGTGGTGAGGGAGATCAGTGGTGGTGAGGGAGATTAGTGGTGGTGAGGGAGATTAGAGGTGGTGAGGAAGATTTAGTGGTGGTGAGGGAGATTAGTGGTGGTGAGGGAGATTAGTGGTGGTGAGGGAGATTAGTGGTGGTGAGGGAGATTAGTGGTGGTGAGGGAGATTAGTGGTGGTGAGGGAGGTTAGTGGTGGTGAGGGAGATTAGTGGTGGTGAGGGAGATTAGTGATGGTAAAGGAGATTAGTGGTGGTGAAGGAGATTAGTGATGGTGAAGGAGATTAGTGGTGGTGAAGGAGATTAGTGGTGGTGAGGGAATTTAGTGATGGTGAAGGAGATTAGTGGTGGTGTGGGAGATTAGTGGTGGTGAGGGAGATTAGTGATGAAGGAGATTAGTGGTGGTGAAGGAGATTAGTGGTGGTGAGGGAGATTAGTGGTGGTGAGGGAGATTAGTGGTGGTGAGGGAGACTAGTGGTGGTGAGGAAGATTAGTGATGGTGAGGGATATTAGTGGTGGTGAGGGAGACTAGTGGTGGTGAGGAAGATTAGTGATGGTGAGGGATATTAGTGGTGGTGAGGGAGACTAGTGGTGGTGAGGGAGACTAGTGGTGGTGAGGGATATTTGTGGTGGTGAGGGAGATTAGTGGTGGTGAAGGAGATTAGTGGTGGTGAGGGAGATAAGTGGTGGTGAGGAAGATTTGTGATGGTGAGGGATATTAGTGGTGGTGAAGGAGATCGGTGGTGGTGAGGGAGATTAGTGGTGGTGAGGGAGATTAGTGGTGGTGAAGGAAATTAGTGGTGGTGAGGGAGATCGTTGGTGGTGAGGGAGATTAGTGATGGTGGAGGAGATTCGTGATGGTGAAGGAGATTAGTAATGGTGAAGGTGATTACTGGTGGTGAAGGAAATTAGTGGTGGTGAGGGAGATTAGTGATGGAAAAGGAGATTAGTGATGGTGAGGGAGATTAGTGATGATGGCTATTAGTGGTGGGTGTGGGAGATTAGTGATGGTGAGGGAGATCGGTGGTGGTGAGGGAGATTAGTGATGGTGAGGGAGATCGGTGGTGGTGAAGGAGATTAGTGATGGTGAAGGAGATTAGTGATGGTGAAGGAGATTAGTGGTGGTGAAGGAGATTAGTGGTGGTGAAGGAGATTAGTGGTGGTGAGGGAATTTAGTGATGGTGAAGGAGATTAGTGGTGGTGTGGGAGATTAGTGGTGGTGAGGGAGATTAGTGATGGTGAAGGAGATTAGTGGTGGTGAGGGAGATTAGTGGTGGTGAGGGAGATTAGTGGTGGTGAGGGAGACTAGTGGTGGTGAGGAAGATTAGTGATGGTGAGGGATATTAGTGGTGGTGAGGGAGACTAGTGGTGGTGAGGAAGATTAGTGATGGTGAGGGATATTAGTGGTGGTGAGGGAGACTAGTGGTGGTGAGGGAGACTAGTGGTGGTGAGGAAGACTAGTGATGGTGAGGGATATTTGTGGTGGTGAGGGAGATTAGTGGTGGTGAAGGAGATTAGTGGTGGTGAGGGAGATAAGTGGTGGTGAGGAAGATTTGTGATGGTGAGGGATATTAGTGGTGGTGAAGGAAATTAGTGGTGGTGAGGGAGATCGGTGGTGGTGAGGGAGATTAGTGGTGGTGAGGGAGATTAGTGGTGGTGAAGGAAATTAGTGGTGGTGAGGGAGATCGTTGGTGGTGAGGGAGATTAGTGATGGTGGAGGAGATTCGTGATGGTGAAGGAGATTAGTAATGGTGAAGGTGATTAGTGGTGGTGAAGGAAATTAGTGGTGGTGAGGGAGATTAGTGATGGAGAAGGAGATTAGTGATGGTGAGGGAGATTAGTGATGATGGATATTAGTGGTGGGTGTGGGAGATTAGTGATGGTGAGGGAGATCGGTGGCGGTGAGGGAGATCGGTGGCGGTGAGGGAGATCGGTGGCGGTGAGGGAGATTAGTGGCGGTGAGGGAGATTAGTGGCGGTGAGGGAGATTAGTGGTGGTGAGGGAGATGGGTGGGGTGGGATGGAAAAAAAAATAAGAATAAAGTCGGTCGGCTGGTCGGTCGGTACACAAACAACAAAACACGCTATCAACACTACCATACCCTCCCCTCCCTCCCTCCCTCCCTCCCCTCCTCCTTCCCCTCCTTCCCCTCCCTCACCTCCCTCCCCTCCTTCCCTCCCTCACCTCCCTCCCCTCCTTCCCTCCCCTCACCTCCCTCCCCTCCTTCCCTCCCCTCACCTCCCTCCCCTCACCTCCCTCCCTCACCTCACCTCCCTCCCTCTCCTCATCTCCCTCCCTCTCCTCATCTCCCTCCCTCTCCTCACCTCCCTTCCCTCCCCTCACCTCCCTCCCCTCCTTCCCTCCCCTCACCTCCCTCCCCTCCTTCCCTCCCCTCACCTCCCTCCCCTCCCCTCACCTCCCTCTTCTCATCTCCCTCCCTCTTCTCACCTCCCTCCCTCTACTCACCTCCCTTTCCCTTCCTCCCTCCCTGTCTTACTCTCTCCCACCCTCCCACCTTCCTTCCCACCCTCCACCTTCCCAATCACCCACCATCCCTCCTTCCCTCCCACCCTCTTCCCTTCCCTCCTTCTCCCTTCCCTCTCTCACCCCTTCCCCTCTCTCCCCCCTTCCCCTCTCTCCCCCCTTCCCCTCTCTCCCCCCTTCCCCTCTCTCACCCCTTCCCCTCTCTCCCCCCTTCCCCTCTCTCACCCCTTCCCCTCTCTCCCCCCTTCCCCTCTCTCTCCCCTTCCCTTCCCTCTCCCTGACCAAGAGACCTCTCTTGAAGGTTAATTTCCCTGGTGGCCACAACTGCAACTACTGGAGGAGGGGGGCGTATGGGAAGAGGAGGGGGAGGGAGGGGAACGGTGGGGAAGGAGGGGGAAGGTGTGTGGGAGGGAGAGGAAGTGGAGGGAGAAGGTGTGTAGGAGAGGGAGGGCGGAAGGAGAGAAAGGGGAGGGCGTAGGGGAGGAGGAGGAGGAGTTGTACACATGCACGCTAATTATCTCTCACCTGTACATTAATTATCTCTCACCTGTACATTAATTATCTCTCACCTGTACACTAATTAACTCTCATCTGTATAATAATTCTCTCTCACCTGTACTCTGATTCTCTCTCACCTGTACACTAATTTTCTCTCACCTGTACACTAATTATCTCTCAGGTGTATACTAATTCTCTCTCAGGTGTACACTAATTCTGTCTCAGGTGTACACTAATTCTCTCATGTATACACTAATTCTGTCTCAGGTGTACACTAATTCTGTCTCAGGTGTACACTAATTCTGTCTCAGGTGTACACTAATTCTCTCATGTATACACTAATTCTGTCTCAGGTGTACACTAATTCTGTCTCATGTATACACTAATTCTGTCTCAGGTGTACACTAATTCTCTCATGTATACACTAATTATCTCTCAGGTGTACACTAATTCTGTCTCAGGTGTACACTAATTCTGTCTCACCTGTAATCATCAAGTGATCAACAGGCCGCCAGAATAAAAGTCTCCTCATCTCTCACTAATGACCTCAGCTCAGTCAATGGTCGGCCCCGCTACACCTTCCTCAGTCTTCACATAACATAAATATACCCAAATTGTTGACTTAAGTTTAATAATAAAAATATCCAATAAATTATATTGAAGTTTATTTAGTAAGAGTTATTGAAGAGTATTGATAGAATTGTTATAGTAAAGGTGATATATTTTGGTTATATTACGTCATAAGTTATCAGACAGGTATATTTGTCATAATTTATGAAGATTTTACATACTAAGAATATGGAAGAATCCGGGTCAATGATTTTTATAAAGTCTCTGGTGATATTTGTAGTATTTGTCGCCACCATATTAAGGGTAGAGTCTCAGCGCGTAAACATCAACATTGTTTTGTGATCAATATCTTCCTGGTGCAGTTGTGGTGACTGTATTTTTTGGATCACTTGACCTTACCTAACCTAACCTAACCAAATATACCCTAACACTAACCTAGCCTAACTTAACCTAGTGTAATATGACCTAAACTACCCTAACACTAACCTAACCTAACACTAACCAAATCTACCTTAACACTAACCTAACCTAACTTAACCTAGTGTAATATGACCTAAATTACCCTAACACTAACCTAACCTAACACTAACACTAACACTAACCAAATCTACCCTAACACTAACCTAACCTAACCTAACTTAACCTAGTGTAATATGACCTAAACTACCCTAACACTAACCTAACCTAACACTAACCTAACCAATACTACTAAAACATGGTTTAGGGTATGAAGGAGGTGAGGTTTATGGTAGAAATGGGCGTGGTTTGGGTAGGAATGGGCGTGATTTAGGTCCAAGAGGGGCGTGGATTAAGGCCAGGAGAGGCGTGGTTTATGATAGGAAATGGCATGATTTAGGGTAGGGAGGGACGTGGTTAAGTAAAGGACGGAGCCTGTCTAGGGTAGGAAAGGGGGTGGTATAGGGTAGGAAGGTGGCGTGGTTTAGTAAAGGACGGAGCCTGTCTAGGGTAGGAAAGGGGGTGGTTTTAGGCGTGGTTTAGAGCGGAAAAATAAGATTAGTGGAGTAAAACCATAAAAACAGTTGTGGGTCTACACTTGTGACAGATGAGGAGGGAAGGGATGAAGGGTGAGGGAGAAGGAGGGAAAAGGTAGAGTAGAGGGAATGGGGAGAGAAGGAAGGGAGGAAGGAGGATGAGAGAAAGGGAGGTGGGAAGGGAAGGAAAGCAGAAGTTAGGGAGGTAAGGAGGGATGGGGAAGGAGGGAAGGGAAGGGAAGGGAAGGGTTACAAGGTGGGGGAATATCGACAAGGTTTCCCCCAGATGTGTTTTTCCCCTACACTTCTCCCCCGAGGTCCTAGATGTCATCTGGATCCAAGGAATTTATGTGAACGGGTATTTTTCCCTGCCAGGACGGAGAGTGGGGGAGGTAGGTAGGTAGAGAGATAGGATGGGAGGGAGATATGAAGAGAGGGAGGGAGTGACGATGGGAGGAAAGGAGGGAGAGAGTAAAGAGGGGAGAATGGCAGGGAGAAAGGAGACAGGGGAAATGGGAATATGAGAGTGAGGGAGAGAAGCGAAGGTACAGGTGTCAAGCATTAAAAATAAGGGTGGAGAGAGAGAGAGAGAGAGAGAGAGAGAGAGAGAGAGATCTATGTTTTAACCAAATTGACTAATAACAAATTTACCTGCTGATTGTGTTAATTAAACCTCCCTAATTACTCCAGGTATGGCTAATTAAAGAAATTACGGATTATACGATTTACTGTTAATTAATTTTATTTCGTTTCTTTATTCTTGAAGTAGAGTTAGATGGAAATACACAAGAACAGGTAATACATCTACAGGTACAGGTACAGATATAAGTGCATGTAAAGATAGAAATAGATCCAGGTGTCAGAAGAGATAAACGTGAAAACAAAGGCAAGTGTGGCAGTGAATGAAACACGACTAGTGACGAAACATCAAGAATAAAGCTTAGTCGTGTTTCCTTCATTACCACACTACCATCTGTCCACTATCAACAGTGTTGATGAAAACTGAGGTATAAACTACTGAACTACACGTTCACTACACCAACTGTACTACACGTTCACTACAACACCAGTACTACACGTTCACTACAACACCTGTACTACTCGTTCACTACAACACCTGTACTACACGTTCACTACAACACCTGTACTACACGTTCACTACAACACCCGTACTACATGTTCATGCCTTGGTTCAGCCCATCCCGAAGAAGGGTGACCATTCTAATCCCTCTAACTATCGCCCCCTTGCCCTAACTCCGTCCCTCTCTAAGATTTTCGAAACTATCTTAAGCTCCCATTTTTTCCGTCACCTTGAACGCTTTTCTCTTTTGTCGGATCACCAGTATGACTTTCGCCAGGCGAGAACTACTGGTGATCTGCTCTCCTATTGCACCCATCTTTGGTCATCCTCTCTTAGGGATTATGGGAGAACTTTTGTCGTGGCCCTCGACATCTCCAAAGCATTTGACAGGGTATGGCACAAGTGTTTGCTATCTAAACTTCCCTCTTTTGGTTTCTCTCCCCCACTTTGTTTTCTCATCTCTAGCTTCCTTTAGAGCCGATCCATGGCAGTTGTTGTCGAGGGTTCGATCTCTCGCTCTTTCTCTACCAGTAGTGGTGTTCCACAGGGTTCTGTTCTTTCACCAACTCTCTTCCCTCTTTTTATCAATGATTTACTTCACACTACAACTAATTCTATCCATTCTTTCTCTGATGATTCTACTCTTCACTCTTCTTCACATTTTCCCCTTCCTCCAAGCTCTTAAAGTAGATATGTTTCTAGAACTAATATCATTACTTCTATCAATGCGGATCTGTGCAGCATCTCTGAATGGGGAGGTACAAACTTGGTTAAGTTCAATAGTAATAAAACTCAATATTTACCAATTACACTTTGTAAATTAGACGATCTCCCACCAATTACATTTCAGGACGCTATCATCCTGCCAAATTCTGAAATGAATATGTTAGGCCTCACCATTTCCTCCAATATGTCCTGGAAATCACACATCCTTAGTATAACTAAAGCTGCCTCCCGAAACTTGGTAATGCTGTACAGATGCCGCAGCTTCTTCACTCCTGAGCAGTTGCTCCAAGTATGTAAGGGATTCATTCGTCCTAACTTGGAGTACCGCTCTCATATCTGGGGTGGTTCTTCTTCTGTCCAACTATTAGATAGGGTGGAATCAAAGGCATTTCGTTTTATTAACACTTCTCCTTTAGTCGATAATCTTTCTTCCCTTTCTCTTCGCCGCAATGTTGCTTCACTCTCTCCCTCACCACACCCTTTTCCCCTTCTTCCCTTCCCCCCTTCACCCCCTCACTTGCCCTAAGTGTTTTCCGCGACACTTAACATCGTGTGGAACAATTTCTTTGGAATTTACATATTATTAGTCAACTCTTACAGTGAGGATCTCTTGCTTGACGGGGCCGCCTCAAAAGTCACAAGAAGTTTGGTTTGGAAAGAGTAGTGGATGAGTGGAACAAGTTACCAAACATCATCATTAACTCGAATGCGGTAGATAGCTTCAAACATAGGTTGGATGGATGTATGAGCGATTGGGGTTGTTTGTAAACGGGAGTGCCCATAATGGGCCAAGAGGTCAGTTGCAGTTTCCTCCATTCTTATTTTCTTATCCCTTAGCTCTCTGGTATCTGTCAGTATTCGTCCAATCTTGTCTGGTGATATTGTTTGATACATTTGGAAGAATTCCTTGGGGTTTGATATCGTCTCCCTTGCTACCTTCAGTTTATTAATCCTGACCTAGCCAGACGTCACCTGACCTAGCTTGGAGAAGGGCGTGCCTCTGTGTGTTCGTGTTAGTGACCATAAAAAAGTGGCCGCCGTGGGCCGTTGTGTTGTGGGGGAAGAGGGACGGTGTGTGGGGAGAGACGACCCCCCGGCCACCCTGTTGAGTGAGCTGGAGTTGGAGCTGAAGCAGTTGCGGAGAGAGATGGATTTTGAAGGGGGAGAACACAGCCCTCGGGACTGAACTCCTTCAGGTAGGTGTCCTGCCTAGCAGGACACCTACGAAGGAGGTTCAGGATGAGCAGGAGTGGAAAGTGGTTGTCTCCAAGGGAATTAAGGTCAGACTCCGGAAAGCTGACCAGGGTGTGGAGTGCCCTAACCCCTACCAAGTGTTGGAGGGAGCTGACGAGGAAGAGAGGAAGGAATGGCGGTGTGGTTACAGGGGGGAAAGGGCAGTTGGTCAAACCCTGCCCAGTGGTAAGGTCGTGGTAGCTGGAGACAGCCAGGTGAGGTTCTGGGATAGGGCATGCAGCTGAGAGGATGGACATTGGACAGGGTCTTGTCAGCAGAGTGTAGGAGGCAACGGCATAGGGAAGGTTAGGAGTAAGGAACTTTTCAAGAGGTACGGGGAGGCGCTAGGGGATGTTAAAGATAGGGGAGGAATCCCAATGGTATGTGGTGTCGTGCCTAGAAGAGGAGGTGGCGATGAATGGCTGTCAAGGGCAATTGCAATAAATTACCTAATGGAAAAACATTGTGCAAGCAAAGGTTTGGCGTTCACTGATAACTGGCAACCATTCTATGGCAAAGACTACCTGTACAGTCGTGACGGGGTACACTTGTCTCGCACGGGGGTAAAGACGTTGTCTGCATCCCTAGAGCGTGAAATTGTCACTCAGAAGAGTGGGGGGGGGGGGGGGATTTCACAAGTAGAGAGAGGTCAGAGTAAGAACATAAGAATGGAGGAAACTGCAGCGGGCCTATTGGTCCATACTGGGCAGTTCCATTTACACCCAACCCCTATTGCTCATATATCCATCCAAACTATGTTTGAAGCTATCCAGCGTATTCGAGTTAATGATGATATTTGGTAACTTGTTCCACTCGTCCACTACACTATTTCTGAACCAATGTTTACCTATTCCACGCCTAAATCTAAATTTGTCTAATTTAAAACCATTGTTACGAGTTCGCTCCTGGTTGGATAGTTTAAGTACCTACGTAATGTCCCCTTTGTTCAGCCCTGACTTTCAATTATACACCTCTATCATATCACCCCTCACTCTACGTCTCTCGAGGGAGTGCAGATTAAGATGCTTTAACCTGTCTCTGTATGCAAGGTTACTAATATCCGGGATTAGTCTTGTCATTCTCCTATGAATTCTTTCCAGGAATTCTATATCCATTCTGTAATACGGTGACCAGAATTGAACTGCGTAATCCAAGTGAGGTCTCACAAGCGCAAGATATAGTTTTAGGATGACCTCCATAGTCTTGTAACTAACACTCCTTTGTATGAGTCCAAGTAGTTTATTAGCCTTGTTTCGCGCAAATACACATTGTTTACTTGGCTTAAGATTCCTACTTATCATAACTCCTAAATCCTTCTTGCAGTCGAATTTCTAAATAACATCGTTGTTCATCTGGTATCTGGTTTCCCTGTTTATATCTCCTATACTGAGTACTTTACATTTGGCCATATTGAAATTCATTTGCCATTTTTCAGACCATTCGAAGTTTTTTTTAGATCTTCCTGTAGTTTTGCGGAGTCCTCGTTAGATTTAATTACACACCCTATTTTAGAGTCATCAACAAATTTACTTAAGCTGCTGTCTACGCCGATATCTGTCGTTTTTGTATATAATAAATAATAATGGTCCAAATACTGAGCCTTGGGGTACTCCACTAGTGACGTTGCCCCAATCGGATTTAGTGCCGTTAATGCTCACTCGCTGTTTCCTGTCCTGTAACCACGCCCTAATCCATTTAGAATATATTCTTTAATGCCATGAGCCTCCACTTTTCTTACAAGTCTTTCGTGGGGGACGCTGTCGAAGGCTTTGCTAAAATCGAGATGTACCATATCATAATTGTGCCACTCGTCCACAGATTCGATAACAGGTGAAAAAAATGTTAATAGATTAGTTAGGCATTAACGCCCGCTTGTGGCCATGTTGGGAATCATTGATCAACTTGTGCTTCTCCAGGTGATTTCGAATAGAGTTTGAAATGATTGCTTCCAGTAATTTGCCCACAATTGATGTTAGACTAATTGGACAGTAGTTAGAGGATAGTGATCTCTCTTCCTTCTTGAAAATAGGTACCAGGATTCTGGTGCTGCACCCGTTTTTAAGGACATGTTAAACAACTTTGTTCTTGTCACCACCTGGGGGAAGGTTGTTGTTGTTAAATTGAAGAAAGTTGTCACCACCTGAGGAAGGTTGTTGTTGTCACCACCTGAGGAAGGTTGTTGTTGTCACCACCCGAGGAAGGTTGTTGTTGTCACCACCCGAGGAAGGTTGTTGTTGTCACCACCCGAGGAAGGTTGTTGTTGTCACCACCCGAGGAAGGTTGTTGTTGTCACCACCTGAGGAAGGTTGTTGTTGTCACCACCTGAGGGAAGGTTGTTGTTGTTTTCAACTGCAGAAGGTTGTCACCACCTGAGGGAAGGTTGTTGTTGTCACCACCTGAGGAAGGTTGTTGTTGTCACCACCTGAGGAAGGTTGTTGTTGTCACCACCTGAGGGAAGGTTGTTGTTGTCACCACCTGAGGGAAGGTTGTTGTTGTCACCACCTGAGGAAGGTTGTTGTTGTCACCACCTGAGGAAGGTTGTTGTTGTCACAACGTGAGGAAGGTTGTTGTTGTCACCACCCGAGGAAGGTTGTTGTTGCCACCACCCGAGGAAGGTTGTTGTTGCCACCACCCGAGGAAGGTTGTTGTTGCCACCACCCGAGGAAGGTTGTTGTTGCCACCACCCGAGGAAGGTTGTTGTTGCCACCACCCGAGGAAGGTTGTTGTTGTCACCACCCGAGGAAGGTTGTTGTTGCCACCACCCGAGGAAGGTTGTTGTTGCCACCACCCGAGGAAGGTTGTTGTTGCCACCACCCGAGGAAGGTTGTTGTTGCCACCACCCGAGGAAGGTTGTTGTTGTCACCACCCGAGGAAGGTTGTTGTTGTCACCACCCGAGGAAGGTTGTTGTTGTCACCACCTGAGGAAGGTTGTTGTTGTCACCACCTGAGGGAAGGTTGTTGTTGTCACCACCTGAGGAAGGTTGTTGTTGTCACCACCCGAGGAAGGTTGTTGTTGTCACCACCCGAGGAAGGTTGTTGTTGTCACCAGCTGAGGGAAGGTTGTTGTTGTCACCACCTGAGGAAGGTTGTTGTTGTTTTCAACTGAAGAAGGTTGTCACCACCTGAGGAAGGTTGTTGTTGTCACCACCTGAGGAAGGTTGTTGTTGTCACCACCTGAGGAAGGTTGTTGTTGTCACCACCTGAGGAAGGTTGTTGTTGTTTTCAACTGAAGAAGGTTGTCACCACTGAGGAAGGTTGTTGTTGTCACCACCTGAGGAAGGTTGTTGTTGTCACCACCTGAGGAAGGTTGTTGTTGTCACCACCTGAGGGAAGGTTGTTGTTGTCACCACCTGAGGAAGGTTGTTGTTGTCACCACCTGAGGAAGGTTGTTGTTGTCACCACCTGAGGAAGGTTGTTGTTGTCACCACCTGAGGAAGGTTGTTGTTGTCACCATCTGAGGGAAGGTTGTTGTTGTCACCATCTGAGGGAAGGTTGTTGTTGTCACCACCCGAGGAAGGTTGTTGTTGTCACCACCCGAGGAAGGTTGTTGTTGTCACCACCCGAGGAAGGTTGTTGTTGTCACCACCTGAGGGAAGGTTGTTGTTGTCACCACCCGAGGAAGGTTGTTGTTGTCACCACCCGAGGAAGGTTGTTGTTGTCACCACCCGAGGAAGGTTGTTGTTGTCACCACCCGAGGAAGGTTGTTGTTGTCACCACCCGAGGAAGGTTGTTGTTGTCACCACCCGAGGAAGGTTGTTGTTGTCACCACCCGAGGAAGGTTGTTGTTGTCACCACCCGAGGAAGGTTGTTGTTGTCACCACCTGAGGAAGGTTGTTGTTGTTAACTGAAGAAAGTTGTCACCACCTGAGGAAGGTTGTTGTTGTTAACTGAAGAAAGTTGTCACCACCTGAGGAAGGTTGTTGTTGTCACCACCCGAGGAAGGTTGTTGTTGTCACCACCCGAGGAAGGTTGTTGTTGTCACCACCCGAGGAAGGTTGTTGTTGTTGCCACCCGAGGAAGGTTGTTGTTGTTACCACCCGAGGAAGGTTGTTGTTGTTACCACCCGAGGAAGGTTGTTGTTGTTACCACCCGAGGAAGGTTGTTGTTGTCACCACCCGAGGAAGGTTGTTGTTGTCACCACCTGAGGAAGGTTGTTGTTGTCACCACCTGAGGGAAGGTTGTTGTTGTCACCACCTGAGGAAGGTTGTTGTTGTCACCACCCGAGGAAGGTTGTTGTTGTCACCACCCGAGGAAGGTTGTTGTTGTCACCACCTGAGGAAGGTTGTTGTTGTCACCACCCGAGGAAGGTTGTTGTTGTCACCACCCGAGGAAGGTTGTTGTTGTCACCACCCGAGGAAGGTTGTTGTTGTCACCACCTGAGGGAAGGTTGTTGTTGTTACCACCTGAGGAAGGTTGTTGTTGTCACCACCTGAGGAAGGTTGTTGTTGTCACCACCTGAGGAAGGTTGTTGTTGTCACCACCTGAGGGAAGGTTGTTGTTGTCACCAGCTGAGGAAGGTTGTTGTTGTCACCACCTGGGGAAGGTTGTTGTTGTCACCACCTGAGGAAAGTTGTTGTTGTCACCACCTGAGGAAAGTTGTTGTTGTCACCACCCGAGGAAGGTTGTTGTTGTCACCACCCGAGGAAGGTTGTTGTTGTCACCACCCGAGGAAGGTTGTTGTTGCCACCACCCGAGGAAGGTTGTTGTTGCCACCACCCGAGGAAGGTGGTTGTTGCCACCACCTGAGTAAGGTTGTTGTTGTTTTCAACTGAGGAAGGTTGTTGTTGTCACCACCCGAGGAAGGTTGTTGTTGTCACCACCCGAGGAAGGTTGTTGTTGTCACCACCTGAGGAAGGTGGTTGTTGCCACCACCTGAGGAAGGTTGTTGTTGTTTTCAACTGAGGAAGGTTGTTGTTGTCACCACCCGAGGAAGGTTGTTGTTGTCACCACCCGAGGAAGGTTGTTGTTGTCACCACCCGAGGAAGGTTGTTGTTGTCACCACCCGAGGAAGGTTGTTGTTGTCACCACCCGAGGAAGGTTGTTGTTGTCACCACCCGAGGAAGGTTGTTGTTGTCACCACCCGAGGAAGGTTGTTGTTGTCACCACCCGAGGAAGGTTGTTGTTGTCACCACCCGAGGAAGGTTGTTGTTGTCACCACCCGAGGAAGGTTGTTGTTGTCACCACCCGAGGAAGGTTGTTGTTGTCACCACCTGAGGAAGGTTGTTGTTGTCACCACCTGAGGAAGGTTGTTGTTGTCACCACCTGAGGAAGGTTGTTGTTGTCACCACCTGAGGGAAGGTTGTTGTTGTCACCACCCGAGGAAGGTTGTTGTTGTCACCACCCGAGGAAGGTTGTTGTTGTCATCACCTGAGGAAGGTTGTTGTTGTCACCACCTGAGGAAGGTTGTTGTTGTCACCACCTGAGGAAGGTTGTTGTTGTTTTCAACTGAAGAAGGTTGTCACCACTGAGGAAGGTTGTTGTTGTCACCACCTGAGGAAGGTTGTTGTTGTCACCACCTGAGGAAGGTTGTTGTTTTCAACTGAAGAAGGTTGTTGTTGTCACCACCTGAGGAAGGTTGTTGTTGTCACCACCTGAGGAAGGTTGTTGTTGTCACCACCTGAGGAAGGTTGTTGTTGTTTTCAACTGAGGAAGGTTGTTGTTGTCACCACCTGAGGAAGGTTGTTGTTGTCACCACCTGAAGGAAGGTTGTTGTTGTCACCACCTGAGGAAGGTTGTTGTTGTCACCATCTGAGGAAGGTTGTTGTTGTCACCACCCGAGGAAGGTTGTTGTTGTCACCACCTGAGGAAGGTTGTTGTTGTCACCACCCGAGGAAGGTTGTTGTTGTCACCACCCGAGGAAGGTTGTTGTTGTCACCATCTGAGGGAAGGTTGTTGTTGTCACCACCTGAGGAAGGTTGTTGTTGTTTTCAACTGAGGAAGGTTGTCACCACCTGAGGAAGGTTGTTGTTGTTTTCAACTGAGGAAGGTTGTTGTTGTCACCACCTGAAGGAAGGTTGTTGTTGTCACCACCTGAGGAAGGTTGTTGTTGTCACCACCTGAGGGAAGGTTGTTGTTGTCACCACCCGAGGAAGGTTGTTGTTGTCACCACCTGAGGAAGGTTGTTGTTGTCACTACCAGAGGAAGGTTGTTGTTGTCACCACCTGAGGAAGGTTGTTGTTGTTTTCAACTGAGGAAGGTTGTCACCACCTGAAGGAAGGTTGTTGTTGTCACCACCTGAGGAAGGTTGTTGTTGTCACCACCTGAGGAAGGTTGTTGTTGTTTTCAACTGAGGAAGGTTGTCACCACCTGAGGGAAGGTTGTTGTTGTCACCACCCGAGGAAGGTTGTTGTTGTCACCACCCGAGGAAGGTTGTTGTTGTCACCACCTGAGGAAGGTTGTTGTTGTCACTACCAGAGGAAGGTTGTTGTTGTTTTCAACTGAGGAAGGTTGTTGTTGTCACCACCTGAGGGAAGGTTGTTGTTGTCACCACCTGAGGGAAGGTTGTTGTTGTTTTCAACTGAAGAAGGTTGTCACCACCTGAGGAAGGTTGTTGTTGTCACCACCTGAGGGAAGGTTGTTGTTGTCACCACCTGAGGGAAGGTTGTTGTTGTCACCACCTGAGGGAAGGTTGTTGTTGTCACCACCTGAGGGAAGGTTGTTGTTGTCACCACCTGAGGGAAGGTTGTTGTTGTCACCACCTGAGGAAGGTTGTTGTTGTCACCACCTGAGGAAGGTTGTTGTTGTCACCACCTGAGGAAGGTTGTTGTTGTCACCACCTGAGGAAGGTTGTTGTTGTCACCACCTGAGGAAGGTTGTTGTTGTCACCACCTGAGGAAGGTTGTTGTTGTCACCATCTGAGGAAGGTTGTTGTTGTCACCACCTGAGGAAGGTTGTTGTTGTCACCACCTGAGGAAGGTTGTTGTTGTCACCACCTGAGGAAGGTTGTTGTTGTCACCACCTGAGGGAAGGTTGTTGTTGTCACCACCCGAGGAAGGTTGTTGTTGTCACCACCCGAGGAAGGTTGTTGTTGTCACCACCCGAGGAAGGTTGTTGTTGTTTTCAACTGAAGAAGGTTGTCACCACCTGAGGAAGGTTGTTGTTGTCACCACCCGAGGAAGGTTGTTGTTGTCACCACCCGAGGAAGGTTGTTGTTGTCACCACCCGAGGAAGGTTGTTGTTGTCACCACCTGAGGAAGGTTGTTGTTGTCACCACCCGAGGAAGGTTGTTGTTGTCACCACCCGAGGAAGGTTGTTGTTGTCACCACCCGAGGAAGGTTGTTGTTGTCACCACCCGAGGAAGGTTGTTGTTGTCACCACCTGAGGAAGGTTGTTGTTGTTTTCGACTGAAGAAGGTTGTTGTTGTCACCACCCGAGGAAGGTTGTTGTTGTCACCAACTGAGGAAGGTTGTTGTTGTCACCACCTGAGGAAGGTTGTTGTTGTCACCACCTGAAGGAAGGTTGTTGTTGTCACCACCTGAGGAAGGTTGTTGTTGTCACCACCTGAGGAAGGTTGTTGTTGTCACCACCCGAGGAAGGTTGTTGTTGTCACCACCTGAGGAAGGTTGTTGTTGTCACCACCCGAGGAAGGTTGTTGTTGTCACCACCCGAGGAAGGTTGTTGTTGTCACCACCTGAGGGAAGGTTGTTGTTGTCACCACCTGAGGAAGGTTGTTGTTGTTTTCAACTGAGGAAGGTTGTCACCACCTGAGGAAGGTTGTTGTTGTTTTCAACTGAGGAAGGTTGTTGTTGTCACCACCTGAGGAAGGTTGTTGTTGTCACCACCTGAGGAAGGTTGTTGTTGTCACCACCTGAGGAAGGTTGTTGTTGTCACCACCCGAGGAAGGTTGTTGTTGTCACCACCTGAGGAAGGTTGTTGTTGTCACTACCAGAGGAAGGTTGTTGTTGTCACCACCTGAGGAAGGTTGTTGTTGTTTTCAACTGAGGAAGGTTGTCACCACCTGAGGAAGGTTGTTGTTGTCACCACCTGAGGAAGGTTGTTGTTGTCACCACCTGAGGAAGGTTGTTGTTGTTTTCAACTGAGGAAGGTTGTCACCACCTGAGGAAGGTTGTTGTTGTCACCACCCGAGGAAGGTTGTTGTTGTCACCACCCGAGGAAGGTTGTTGTTGTCACCACCTGAGGAAGGTTGTTGTTGTCACTACCAGAGGAAGGTTGTTGTTGTCACCACCTGAGGAAGGTTGTTGTTGTCACCACCTGAGGAAGGTTGTTGTTGTCACCACCTGAGGAAGGTTGTTGTTGTTTTCAACTGAAGAAGGTTGTCACCACCTGAGGAAGGTTGTTGTTGTCACCACCTGAGGAAGGTTGTTGTTGTCACCACCTGAGGGAAGGTTGTTGTTGTCACCACCTGAGGAAGGTTGTTGTTGTCACCACCTGAGGAAGGTTGTTGTTGTCACCACCTGAGGAAGGTTGTTGTTGTCACCACCTGAGGAAGGTTGTTGTTGTCACCACCTGAGGAAGGTTGTTGTTGTCACCACCTGAGGAAGGTTGTTGTTGTCACCACCTGAGGAAGGTTGTTGTTGTCACCACCTGAGGAAGGTTGTTGTTGTCACCACCTGAGGAAGGTTGTTGTTGTCACCACCTGAGGAAGGTTGTTGTTGTCACCACCTGAGGAAGGTTGTTGTTGTCACCACCTGAGGAAGGTTGTTGTTGTCACCACCTGAGGAAGGTTGTTGTTGTCACCACCTGAGGAAGGTTGTTGTTGTCACCACCTGAGGGAAGGTTGTTGTTGTCACCACCCGAGGAAGGTTGTTGTTGTCACCACCCGAGGAAGGTTGTTGTTGTCACCACCCGAGGAAGGTTGTTGTTGTTTTCAACTGAAGAAGGTTGTCACCACCTGAGGAAGGTTGTTGTTGTCACCACCCGAGGAAGGTTGTTGTTGTCACCACCCGAGGAAGGTTGTTGTTGTCACCACCCGAGGAAGGTTGTTGTTGTCACCACCTGAGGAAGGTTGTTGTTGTCACCACCCGAGGAAGGTTGTTGTTGTCACCACCCGAGGAAGGTTGTTGTTGTCACCACCCGAGGAAGGTTGTTGTTGTCACCACCTGAGGAAGGTTGTTGTTGTTTTCGACTGAAGAAGGTTGTTGTTGTCACCACCTGAGGAAGGTTGTTGTTGTCACCACCCGAGGAAGGTTGTTGTTGTCACCACCTGAGGAAGGTTGTTGTTGTCACCACCCGAGGAAGGTTGTTGTTGTCACCACCTGAGGAAGGTTGTTGTTGTCACCACCTGAGGGAAGGTTGTTGTTGTCACCACCTGAGGGAAGGTTGTTGTTGTCACCACCTGAGGGAAGGTTGTTGTTGTCACCACCCGAGGGAAGGTTGTTGTTGTCACCACCCGAGGAAGGTTGTTGTTGTCACCACCTGAGGAAGGTTGTTGTTGTCACCACCTGAGGAAGGTTGTTGTTGTCACCACCCGAGGAAGGTTGTTGTTGTCACCACCCGAGGAAGGTTGTTGTTGTCACCAGCTGAGGAAGGTTGTTGTTGTCACCACCCGAGGAAGGTTGTTGTTGTCACCACCCGAGGAAGGTTGTTGTTGTCACCAGCCGAGGAAGGTTGTTGTTGTCACCAGCTGAGGAAGGTTGTTGTTGTCACCACCTGAGGAAGGTTGTTGTTGTCACCACCCGAGGAAGGTTGTTGTTGTCACCACCCGAGGAAGGTTGTTGTTGTCACCAGCTGAGGAAGGTTGTTGTTGTCACCACCCGAGGAAGGTTGTTGTTGTCACCACCCGAGGAAGGTTGTTGTTGTCACCAGCCGAGGAAGGTTGTTGTTGTCACCACCTGAGGAAGGTTGTTGTTGTCACCACCTGAGGAAGGTTGTTGTTGTCACCACCCGAGGAAGGTTGTTGTTGTCACCACCCGAGGAAGGTTGTTGTTGTCACCAGCCGAGGAAGGTTGTTGTTGTCACCAGCCGAGGAAGGTTGTTGTTGTCACCACCTGAGGAAGGTTGTTGTTGTCACCACCTGAGGAAGGTTGTTGTTGTCACCACCCGAGGAAGGTTGTTGTTGTCACCAGCCGAGGAAGGTTGTTGTTGTCACCACCCGAGGAAGGTTGTTGTTGTCACCACCTGAGGAAGGTTGTTGTTGTCACCACCTGAGGAAGGTTGTTGTTGCCACCACCCGAGGAAGGTTGTTGTTGTCACCACCCGAGGAAGGTTGTTGTTGTCACCACCCGAGGAAGGTTGTTGTTGTCACCACCCGAGGAAGGTTGTTGTTGTCACCACCCGAGGAAGGTTGTTGTTGTCACCAGCTGAGGAAGGTTGTTGTTGTCACCACCCGAGGAAGGTTGTTGTTGTCACCACCCGAGGAAGGTTGTTGTTGTCACCAGCTGAGGAAGGTTGTTGTTGTCACCACCCGAGGAAGGTTGTTGTTGTCACCACCCGAGGAAGGTTGTTGTTGTCACCAGCTGAGGAAGGTTGTTGTTGTCACCACCCGAGGAAGGTTGTTGTTGTCACCACCCGAGGAAGGTTGTTGTTGTCACCAGCTGAGGAAGGTTGTTGTTGTCACCACCCGAGGAAGGTTGTTGTTGTCACCACCCGAGGAAGGTTGTTGTTGTCACCAGCTGAGGAAGGTTGTTGTTGTCACCACCCGAGGAAGGTTGTTGTTGTCACCACCCGAGGAAGGTTGTTGTTGTCACCAGCTGAGGAAGGTTGTTGTTGTCACCACCCGAGGAAGGTTGTTTCTCCAGGCTTTAACTAATTTTCATGTAATTATACATGAAACGATGTTAGACTGTATGGAGAGTGTCTCTCTCTCTCTCTTCTTTTTACCTCATTCTTTCTTTTATTTCTTTCTCTCTTCTCTCTTTATAACCTAACCTACTCTAATCTAACCTAACCTAACCTAACCTACTCTAATCTAACCAAACCTAAAAATAACCTAACCAAACCCAACCTAACCCAACACGTTACGTGACGTAACGTAGCCCCTCCTCTCTCCATCTGTTTTTCCCTCTATCCACTTGAATCTCAACTTTCAATTCAATTTCAATTGCTTATTCCTTGATAGAGGAAGCGGGATCCTAGTGCTGTCACTAGGTACCCCTGTACAATGACACCAGAATCATCTGGCAAGTGTGAAAAGTATATACAGTATAAATATTATAAAGGGGCTTACTAAAGCCTAAGGAAGGAAGGATATTCCTTTAACACATAATCAATATTATTTACAAAATATCTGGCCAGTATGGGGAGGATCATCGTGTCTCCGTCAGGGGGTCGTGGAGTGGTGGTCCAGTAGACGTCACGGAAGCGTTGTGTGTGGGGACATCTTAGGAGGTAGTGGATAAGGGTGCGGCTGTCGGGTCTTCTGCATAATGCACAAGAGCGTTGCTCAGGGGATGCGGGGATACCAATCTCCCAAGCAAAGTCATACCCAATGATGATGCGGGCAGCAATCACGTCCCCCTTCCGCGACCCTTTCCCGTAGACATACGAGAGGTCAGGAAGTTTACGGAGGACATCGTACCAGGTGGGCGGGGAGTCCAGGGGGATGGCTGCTTCCCGAGCTTCTCTCTGTTTGCGGCGGATTTGGGTCCTAATCTGTAAGAGTGTTCGAGGAACAACGTAGTCAGGTGTGGCCTTGTTGCAGCCAGTCTTGGCAAGGTCATCTGCTGCCTCATTCCCCAAGATACCGACATGACTGGGTATCCATAGGAATGTTACAGGACGGCCTGCATCCTGAAGTGTGGATGTTAACCCTCGTATTCGGAGGATGAGGTCCTTATTTTCCCCTGATCCAAATGCGATCCCGTCGAGAGCAGACCTGGAATCGCAGCAGACAAGCAAGGGGCAGAAACCATCTGCTTCTTCCTCAGCGAGAAGGGCAGCAAGGAGGGCTATTAGTTCAGCCTGAGTGGAGGATGCCCCGTCAGAAACTCTGAGAGACAGTTTGATAGGCTCAGGGGCATATGGACGGGAGATGTAGACACCAGCCCCGGCCCTACCTGTAGCGGGGTCAACAGAACCATCAGTGTAGAGGACGACCCTACCTGGGGACCAGTGAGCGATCCTGGAGAGGTGGTATTTGCAGAGAATAACAGGGTTCACCTGGGATTTCGGGAGCGGTCCACCGAGGGCAATCACTTCAGGTTGAAAATCCAGCCAGGGAGAAGGAGACGAACCAACAGCAGGGGTGACAACAATATCAGGCAGGAGGTCGTGTTCCTGAAGGGCTCGGATGAGTGACCCTCGCCACTGTCTTCTAGATGGAGGTCGGTCTCGGACAGCAGTAGTCAAGTTGGACATAGTTGCCCCTAGGATCCCGTAGAATGGAAACGGCAGTTTTTAGGTAAAACTCCTGGACACGATCCTGTGAGGGGGAAAGACCAAGTTCGTTATATAGAGAAGTAGAGCGTGTCCACTGAGGAGCCCCAAGGATGATACGAGCAGCTTTCCTCTGGATAACTTCGAGACGGTTGACAGCAGTCAGACTAATGTTGACGAGGGCAGGGGCGGCGTAGTCGACACAGGAACGGACAAAGGACTTGTACATGGCGAGAAGTACAGGGATGGTGGCACCAATGGAACCCCTGCACATGGTAGAGAGGGGAGCGAGACGCCGAAAGCATGTGTCTCGAAGATAGCGGACTTCAGGGATCTGACAACGTGTGCGAGTTACATACACACCCAGGTATTTTGTCTCATTAACCCAATCCAAGGGCGTTCCTGATAAGAAAAGGGGTGGAGGTACAACACGACCGTGCCACATGGCTTTTGTTTTCGCAGTTGAAAGAAGGAAACCAAGTGAATCACACTCTCTGGAGACCAGATCAAGGGCTTCCTGCATGCTGAGGTAGTCGGGGGCTTGGAGGAGGACATCGTCGGCATATCCTGAGTGGACAACTTCTGTCGGCCACGGGAGTGATGCAATGGAGTGCATGAGAGTGTTAAACAAGGTGGGACTCAGGACTCCACCTTGAGGGGTGCCGAGGTTCATTTCTTGAACAGGAGACATAGAGCCTTCAAAGCGAACCCGGGCCTGACGTCCAGTGAGGCAAGAGGCGATCCATTGTAGAAGTCTCCCTTTAACCCCTAACCGCGCAAGTTCAGCTCAAATGAGGGCAGGCTGAGCCGTATCAAAGGCTCCCTTGATATCAAGGAAGACGGAGACGCGGGCAGTCTGATTGCAATAAAAGGAAGCAATGGAGTGTGCTGTGCTGCGATGTTGAATGAAACCATTGAGGGAGTTGTGGAAGCCGCCTATGGTGTGAAGAAGGCGACGATGGAGTATCCTCTCCACCATCTTGCAAACACAGGAGGTAAGACTAATGGGTCGATATTTCCCAGGATCTCCCGGCTTAGGGATGGGGATAATAGTGGCATTTTTCCAGTTGGACGGGAGAACCCCATGTTCATAAGACATATTGTAGACAGCGAGCAAGGGGCCGTTAGGAATATTAGTACAGGCGTTGAGGACGGAGTAGGTTTTCTGATCATCCCCAGGAGAGGTGTCTTTTCTAGAGCGACGAGCACTGTCAAGCTCGAACTGTGTGATGGGATGATCAGTGGGGGCAGGGGAGGTAAGAGCAGCACGAACAACAGGCTCAGACGCATCGATGCGGGCCTGCACTGCCTCCTGCATTGGATCTGGAAGTGCCTCAGGGGAGGAAGCTCGTGCCCAGTCCTCTATTAAAGAGCAGGCAAGGGAGGCGGGGTCAGGGTGGGGAGGAGGCCTCCGTCGAGTACCCCGTATAGCATTAATCCGATTCCATACATAAGAGGGTGACGACTGGAACGATAGAGACCCCGTGAAGGATAGCCAGTCCGCCTCACGTATCCGACGGCGCTCCTGAGTTGCAAAGGAGCACCAATTTTTGAAGTCTTCCCAGTCCTCTGGAGACCGAGACCTCCGTATGGCAGAGTGGAGATCACGGGTTACCTGCCGGAGATGTCTCATGGCAGGGATACGATACCAGTAGTTGGTGGCACTTTTGGGGTGACGGGGAGGGCGTGGAGGGGTAGCGCGATTGACAGAGTCATACACGGCATCAACAAAATCAGCGCTGTAAGAGTCAAGGGACTGGGGGACAACATAGGAATCCGCCCAGGTAGAAAGGTATTGGGTAAAGGAAGGAACAGCATCTTGTGTGAGACGAAGGCGAGGGGATCGATAAGGAGTTGATGTCGGGGCAGAGAAGGAGAGCCTGAGATGGGTAGTAGCGGCAAGATGGTCACTATACAGAGCAGGCTCGGTGCAGACGGTAGGATGAAAGGAAGTATGACCGTTCAATAGTAAGCCAACATCAGGGAAACTATGGGGGAGGCGAGTAGGATCGTCAGGACAAAGAAAGCGAACATCATCATCCCCATTAAGAAACTGTGAGAGATGTGATCCGTTAAGGGTACATGGAGTGGGATGATCCGGAGTAAGAGTGGGATGGCGGGCATTAAAGTCGCCAAGAACAATAGTGGGAACCCCATCATGGAGGTCGTGAAGAACCTGGGGGTCCAGAGAATCACTCTTGAAATGAACATTGACTACACGAAGGGTCCGGTCACCAAGAGTAAGGGAGACAGAAAGTAATTCAGACGGGGGTCCATGTGAGTCAGGTGAAGGGAGACGAACAGATGGAATAGTGTTACGCACAAGGGTGAGGAGGCCACGAGCCTGCCCACGGTACCGAGGCAGGGTGTAAACAGTATAGCCAGAGAGGCGGAGTGGAGTAACATCGTCTGTGATGGTTTCCTGAAGTAGAGCAACATCTACTTGATGGGAGAGCACAAACTGGGCGAGGTCTGTCCGGCGAGGTCTAATTCCCTGGATGTTCCATTGTAAGAAGAGGAGGGAACGGCCTCCGGTGTGAGATGAGTCGGAGGGGCTAGACAGGGCTCCAGAGGAGGTACCAAATTCTGTTGAGAGAAATGGAGAGGGAGGAGTGGGAGAGCGAGGGATGGATCCTCCATCTCGGGAGATGGAAGGAGGCGGGTCATCAGGGCTTGCAAAGTGCGCCCCTGTTGGGTCAGGGTGTACAGAATGAGTTGTTGTTGCTTCTGCAATGTCGCAATTGTTTTCACAAACAAGTCGAGTTGGGCTGAGAGAAGGTTGATTTGCTTGGAGTGGCGATCCAGACGGAGAGTGATTGTTTCCATAGACCCAACTTGGTGTACCTGTGCAGGAGCTGGAGGTGGCGGCGAGGATTGCCGAGGGCCCGACTGGGCATGTGGTGGTGGTAGCGACGGAGAGGGACGGTGAGGGTTCAGTTGAGTAAGAGGTGGTGGTGCTGGTGAGAGACAGCGGGGGTCCGGGTGGGCAGGAGATGGTGGTGACTGTGTGGCAGGGCCGGCAACGACCTTGTTCCAAGAACGGTAGGAAGAGGGAGGGAGGGGAGAAAGGATGGGTGGTAGGGGTGATAGGGGGGATGGTAGAGGAGAGGAGATCAATGGGAAATTCTTGGTGGATGGAAGAGGCGGTGGTGGATAGGATTGAGGTTTGGTTGGCAGGGGCTTCGTCAGAGACGAGGGCGGTGGTACATCTCAACTTTTCCATTCATTCTTCTCCTCCTCCTCCTCCTCCTCCTCCTCTCTTCAGTCAGATGATTGTTCTTGTGATAAAACCTCATGTTTAACCTTTTCTTCTGCGTGATGATGATGATGATGATGGTGGTGATAGTGATACTGATGATGATGATTATAGTGATACTGATGATGATGATGATGATGGTGATACTGATGATGATGGTGATTATGGTGATACTGATGATGATGGTGATGATGTGATGGTGATACTGATGATGATGGTAATGATACTGATGATGATGGTGATAATGATGATGATACTGATGATGGTGATGATGATGATGATGGTGATTATGGTGATACTGATGATGATGATGATGATGATGATGGTGATACTGATGATGATGATACTGATGATGGTGGTGATGATGGTGATGATACTGATGATGATGGTGATAATGATGATGATACCGATGATTGTGATGGTGATGGTGATTATGGTGATGATGATGGTGATTATGGTGATACTGGTGATGATGATGAGGGTGATGGTGGTGGTGATGGTGATACTGATGATGGTGATGATGATACTGATGATGGTGATACTGATGATGGTGATGATGGTGATTCTGATGATGGTGATGATGATGGTGATGATAGTGATGGTGATGATGATGATGATGATGGTGGTGATACAGATGATGATGGTGATACTGATGATGGTGATGATACTGATGGTGATGATGATGGTGATGATGGTGATACTGATGGTGATGATGGTGATACTGATGATGGTGATGATGGTGGTGTTACTGATGGTGATACTGATGATGATGATGGTGATGATGATACTGATGATGATGATGGTGATGGTGATACTGATGATGGTGATACTGATGATGATGGTGATGATGATCATGATAATAATGGTGATGATGGTGGTGATGATGATGATGTTTAATGATTGTTATGATGATGATGATGATAATGATAATGGTGATAGGAGTAGTAATGACAGTAAAAATAATGATAGAATAGTAATAGTAATAATAGTGATGATACTTATATTAATAGCAGTAAAAATATATATAATAATAAAAATAATAATAATAACAACGATAAAAAATACAATACAAAAACAAGTAATAATAATGTCTGTCTCTGTCTGTCTGTCTGTCTGTGTATGTGTCTCTCTGTCCGTCTCTCTCTCTCTCTCTCTCTCTGTGTCACATCCTTCTATTATTCCTGTCTTTATCATCACCTGCTAATTTACATCACTGTCATTCCTCTTTTAGATTGTCCCCTCTTTAATTATACAGTGGAATAATTTATACCTTCACTCACACCTGAACAAATCAATCTTAATTACATTGGTACACCCCATAGTTGTTAAGTACATTGGGAGAGAGGGGGAGAGAGAGAGAGAGATCCCACTCTGTCCCCGCCAATCTTACCGCCTTTTGCCTCTCTCTCTCTCTCTCTCTCTCTCTCTTTCACTCTCTCCCTTTTTCTCTTTCCCTAGGCCCCCTTACGTTCCATCTCTCCTTAATGGGTAAAATTGATCATCGATAATTCAAGGGAGGTCGCTATTTTTGGGAGCAGCGGGGTGACCTCTTATGACTGATAGTCGTGTCTTGTGTGTGTGTGTGTGTGTGGTGGGGGTGGCAGACGAGAGATTAAAATTTATTCATCCAGTGCTAAGGGAGAGGAGGTGAAAGGGGAGGGTTAGGAAGGGGAAGGTGAGAGGAAAAGGGAGGCTTAGAAGAGGAGAATGAGAGGGCAAGTGAAAGGAGGAGAGGGAAAGTGATAGAAGAAGAGGGGAGGTGATAGAAGGAGAGGGGAGGTGAAAGGAGATGTTGAGGAGTGGAGAGGGAAGGGTGAGAGGAGGTGAGGAGAACTGGGGAAAGGAGGAATGGATGAGGACAGAGGAAGAGAGGTGAAAGATATGCAGGACCACCCTCATAGGACTTAATAGATCCCTAACACCCACATCCTTCTTGTATTTCCCAACTGGTGAGAGTGTGTGAGGGGGAAAGGAGAGGGGGGGGGGGAAGAGGAAGAAAGGAGTGAGGAAAAGAGGGAAAAGGAAGAGTAGGAAGGAGGGTGAAGCCAGAATAATAATAACAACAAAAATAAGGAAGAGATGGGTGTAGACGCATATTAACTGGCAAGGTGGTAAAAACTAATGAGAAGGTGGCGGCAGGTTATTAGTCAGAGTTGGAGAGAGAGAGAGAGAGAGAGAGAGAGAGAGAGAGAGAGAGATCGAGATCTATGTATTAACCATAATATATCTATTTAAAACAAAGAAGTATGTCTGTTTGTGTGCGGTGTGTGTGTGTGTGTGTGTGTCCTCACGAGAATCTCGGAAACTACTTTACAGATCTGTAGTGATGATGGATGGTGTTATATGTAGTGATGATGGATGGTGTTATATGTAGTGATGATGGATGGTGTTATATGTAGTGATGATGGATGTTGTTATATGTAGTGATGATGGATGGTGTTATATGTAGTGATGATGGATGGTGTTATATGTTGTGATGATGGATGGTGTTATATGTAAGTGAAGTGGCACTCGAGATGCTACACCCCGTGCCCCACCTTCGCCCTTCACTGAAGGATATTTTAAAAAGGTTACAGAACCTTATCAAACCATTGGGTAGCCACGGAGTGAATTGGTGGCACTGCAGTGTTTGGGTCCCCCTTATAACGTTATTTGTCGTCCTCCCCATGGGTCTCAAAAACACCTTCCTCGACCGCTTCTGGCCTAACAAATTTAAATCACCAGTACCAGACCCCCATACCCATGTGCAACATGTTCCCTACTACACGGGCCTGTGATGCGATTAATATCAATGTGAGGATTCTTTTTTATATCGTGATAAGATACATATATTAATACATATTTGTGTTACTGCTGTTATTATCACCGTTATTATTTTACACAAAATCAGTCACTGTCGATACAATTCTCTGGATCTTTTTCTAATTTATAATAATAAAAGAATGTGTGTGTGTGTAATAATAATAATAATAATAATAATTAACGGTTTATTGAAAGAGCTTGGCAGCCAGAAGGCTGAAAATATACAGTTACATATTTGGGGAATGGGTTTCGAATTACAAATAATATACAAGTAACATAAGTGATACAAATAAGATATATAATAACTAGATGGGGAAAAGCTCAAACTACAGTGCATTTCAACATAGTGACAGTGTAAGGAGCAGTGTTTACTGGGAGTGAATACACTGGTTGATTACAAGTTATTGATAATTTTTACAATGGTTGGGACTGGGCTGTTCTTATAGCGATCAGTTCGTGCACGTATGGGCTGGATGCTGTTGTGGTGTCGAACAGCAATTCTCGGGCTCGGGATCTCAGGTGGTAGTAGGAGCCGGTGTCGAGGATGGTGTAGAAGCTTCTTACCAAATTTGCAGATGAGGTCGTGGTGATGGTCAGTGAGAGTCGAAAGGGTCAGTGTGTTGAGCGCTTCTTGATATGTGGAGTAGGAAGGGGAGAGAATAATCTTGCATGCCCTCTTTTGCACTTTTTCTAGGTGTTTACGTTGTGTGGCATTTAGGGAGGAAGACCAGGTGGGGGAGGCATAGGTGAGCTTGGGAAGTATGAATGTTGTGTAAACACTGAGGAGCTCGGGTGCAGGAACTCCGAGGGACTTGAGTCGGCGGAGGAGGTGGAGACGGAAACTATGTGTGTGTGTGTGAGCATCGCAGTTCCCACACCTGTAAACCAAGAGACGGGAAAGTTTACATGAACACAAAGGTGACACTTGGGGGTGTCCACCAAAGACTGATTTATATTTATTTTTTATTTGACTACAAATTAAATAAGTAAATATAACTGTGGGGGTGAGAGTGCCGGGAGCCATAGATCCCCCACCATCGACACCCCCTACCGACCAGGCAGGAACCCCTATAGTCAGGTAGATTGGGGGAACATATCAAAGAATTGCGGGTTTAGTGATAGAAGCATGAAATATGGCAGGGTAAATATTTTGGGCTACAGGGCCATTTCAGATGTGTCCTATGAGTGCTGTGACAAGTCATTTTTGATAGCGATTATTATTAAATACAGTTTCCTACATATAAGCTTAGATTCGTAAACTGTTTGGATTCAGAATATAGGTAACCAGTATTATTACATCTTATTTATTTTGAGAGATGATAAACTTCTTGTATGAGCTGATGAGTCTGTTTTTTTTTCATGTAAAATTAATTTGCACTTTATGAATTGCAAATATTTTCAAATGCAACATAAATTCAATAACATTAACACCTGTTTTTAACACCATTCACCATAAACATGGAACAACATTCACCACAAACCTGTAAAAACATTCATTTTAATCAACAGAATGCAACATTAAACTGAAACAGACATCTTTCATAGGTTTGAATCCTCAGAGGCAACCGGAATACCTGTATCAATAATTATCATCATCAGGTGCGACAGACCTCTCCATTAAAGACTTGAGTTAAACCCTGGTTTAGTGGGTCGAACCTTTCCCACCTCACTCATACGGGAAAAGGCGTAATAGTTGTAAAGAAAATCATTACTGTTGTGTTATTAGATTAACTGCACATACAGCAAAAATAACAAGATGATTAACAATTCGGCATAAATCAGCTAATAATCAAATATTGGGACAGTTCGGCTGCATTGTGTCAACTTATGGTTATAGAAAATACAGAATACAATTAAATTGGATGTCGAATAGGTGAAAAACTCCAATAATCAATTCATAATTTTGTATTACTGTACAAGATTGACCTAGTAACGGTCACAGGCCTCCACACAGCCAAAGAGTAGTTCACTGTTGAGCAGCCATCACACATTTACATTGTCCCCTGCATTCTTTCATGCAACCACAACGAAGTAGTTCTTGGCGGGCATGAGACGCATCGGGAAGAGCTGTCCACTTCACTTCCCAACCTTCATCTTTTTTTTTTGTATGCAACCCCCATCCACCGGGAGATTGAAGCGATGGAACAGCTACCAACATCTGTGCCCAGATATAACCTGCTTGATAGACAGCTCTCTTAGTATGCTCCAAAAGTGCAGCCTGTGTTGGAGGAAGGCCATCCCTAGATCTGCCTTTTTGAGAAAATAGCTGCTCATGGGCCTCGCTCACCCTCACTGCACTGCTAGTGTGATCATAGAGGAGCACAACAAAGCGCTCCAGTACCCCCAGGTGGTACTTAACAGAGCTAAGAGTGGATGCCAAAGCACAGAATGCTGGTGTAGCCTCATCAAATGCTCTCCGAACTTCCCACACAGTCCTCTTGCCCCTGCCAGCAAAGGAAGAGACAGTGTCACACCCACTGAATGCGTGAAGAAACGGCAAGGCTTTGCATTTCTTAGGCCCAAGAGAACCTGTCATCTCATGGACTGGGAGGTATCTGAAGCCTTTTCCTGTGGCAAAAGCAAACCAAAGCTCAGTGATATTGAGGAGATGAAAAGCTACTAAACATCAGGGTCAATTGTGCTGATCATCACCTTGATATAGCCATGCTTGACTGCATCTGCTACATGCAAAAAGATTCGTGTATCGGCCTCTTCCATTTTTGTAGTCTGTGACAATGACCTGACGATCACTCTCAAGGGCCGCTACTTGTTTGCTCAAGAAAGGGAACAGCTCTCTTTTATTGTCATCATTTCTTAGAAACTCCTGCCAGTTTCTAGGTAGAGCATTGGATGATTCCACTCCTCTTCCACTTAGTTTGCCCCTGTTACTGCGTGGTTATGTCTTCAGGCGGCCTGAAATATACTCGTCCCTTACTAAATCTACCCTGTTTGCATGCTGCATCTGTGAATTGATGTATGGCAAGAATATTTGAGATAAATGCTCAGGGAAGGTGCTTGAAGTCTCAGGCTTCATCGTATTGACAATTGCTACTCCATCCAAAAATTCAGCATCTGCAGTAGTTGAATAAATCTTATCCACTGATGCCTCGGGTGCAGCAGCAGGCGTGGAATCCCTTATTGGTGGAGGAATCGACTCTTCCGGGCAGTATACAAGGTCTGACTTGGTTCCAAGCCTCAATTTGCCCATACTTGGGAGTGATGGTGGACATGCTTGATTTTCGTGTGCAAAGAATTCATCAGGGTCTCCATCCCGAGTTTGGCACGAAATGTACAATCAAAAGCAAAAGTCGTCTCGCAATTTTGTCCGAAGATTAAATATAACTCGTGGAACATTATGTGAACCCTACCACAAGGCAGAGCGCACCAAAAATTTTCGTACTTCGGCATATGTTTTCACCAAATTTCTCGACACGACTTTTGTCTTTCATTGTTCAAACTGAAGAACAGTGAACAAGTTATCGACCCACAACGGGGCCTAGGGGGCGAAACAATATGAGTAAAAAGAAATTACAAATGAAAAAAGAAAAAAGTTTATATTAATCTACACCACGAAGATGCCTTAAAACCAGCTTTTTAGGGTGAGACAGATTGTATGAGTGTTGAAACACAGAGGAAGGCAGAGCATTCCACAGTTTGGCTGTGTGAGGAAAGAAGGATGTACTATAACATGTTATTCTAGTGTGAACGACATCCACAGAGAAACGGTGGGTTGCGCGAGTAATGGCCCGTCCACACGATCGAGCAGTGCCCGGCGGGCACGCGCTAAATGCCCGTTATCTGGCAAAATTGGCGGGCAAACCAGCGGAGTGCGCGTGCCCGTCGTCGAGCGAAATCATGGTCCGCCTGCCTGGTGGTTTGCTGCCTGATATGGAGCGACGACTTTAAGTACTGCAAATGTGATACGTATATGTTCCCCGGTCGGTCCAGCTGTCCAGTGTATAACCAAATAAGCTTATGCAATGTACATCATTGGCGTGACAATAAACGGGAGATTGTTTATGTATTATGTAATGAGGACATTCGTGTGTGTTCTTCGTTCCTGCCGCTCTCCTCACTCTAGTCCCATAGCTTCCTGTCTATGCATATCAATATTCTAACATTATTCAATGAATTTTTATGTACTACAAATCTCACCTGCAAGTAATCTTCCTTGAATACTCCATACATGGCTTGACAAGTTGCAGGTATTATGTGAGGCAAACTTTGTTTTGATATCCTCGTTCTATACTGAAGTGACGTGTAGGTGCACCCAGTTGAAAGATGTATGAGGGTTGCCTCTAGACGAGCCTCTGCAGATATACTCTCCCTCATATTGGCATCCTGTTTTTTTAATATATGGTTCCACTTTCGCTAGAAGTTTGTAAAAGGTGTTGGGGTCCATTCTCATGTAATTGGTGAAGTCTTGCTTATGTCCATCTTGCAGTTCACGTAAAATCGTGGCATGACTTCCCAATACTTTTCTTCGACCTAACCACTCTTTGCACCATTCCCTTTTCTGCAGTTGGTTCTTATTTTTGCTTATAGCAGCAATTATTAAAGTACACAACGCTATGCTCTTCACTTTAACTGTCCGGCGATTATTCCTGCGACACACCATGGTGATCGAACCGCCACTGCCGACCACCTACTAGCTACCGGCGCCCGACTCTGACTGCCGCCAACCACCCCGTGTGTACAACACACAGGCTTTGCCCGGCGGTACACAGGATGCCAAATCCACCGAACATTGCCCGTTAAAGTACCTGTAAAAGAGAGAGAGTGAAGCAACATTGTGGTGAAGAGAAAGGGAAGAAAGATTATCAACTAAAGGAGGAGAGTTAATAAGACGAAATGCCTTTGATTAAACCCTATCTATCAGTTGGGCAGAAGAAGAGCCACCCCAGATATGAGAGAAGTACTCCCAAGTTAGGACGAATGAATCCCTTATATACTTGAAGCACAGGAGAGTACAGGAGTGAAGTTTCTACGACATCTGTTCTGCATTCCCAGCTTTCGGGAGGCACATTTTCTGACTCGGGCCTTAAGCTCAAATGTCGAAGCGTGGTGCCATGAATTTGTATCTTTGGCATGTTGATTACAAAAGAAGCACATTTCTGTCTCACAAGCACTGTTCATCCGACTCTAACGGGTGGATTTCTTCATCTTTGGAGAATCAGAACTTCCTCATGAACTGCCTTTTCTCTTTTCTGCTAGATGAAGTTTGGTTATATTATACTGCAGTCTACAACTATCATGCCATTTGGCTTTGTGGCTTGCAAATGTGTCCCTATTGCCCTGTCATCATCCAGTCGGGGAGAAAAAAACTCAATGGCCCAAGAGATTTCCTGCACTTGCTTGTACCCTGTTCCTCCTGTCTTACGTTTTGATTGTGCTAGACAGATAAATGCTTCACTGGACAACTTTTGACATAACACACATTTGTCCCAGTCAGTTTCTGTAGTAGTCCGGCAGCCAAACCCTAGATTTATGCTGAACCCGGAGTTGTCGTCCAGACGACGTTTTTTTACGAATTATACATAAGTTGAGGGTGCTGAGTCCAAATCTGCCGGGTGCCATTTGTCACCCTTGGGGAAAATGAGATATTTAAGATGGCGTCCAAGATGGCCACCGAATGCATAAAGTATGCTTTTTCAACCACTAAGTATCATAAAACAAATATAATTTGGTGATTTTTTTTGGTTATCAGGGTCAAGGACTGTAATAAAAGTAGTTTGAAATCTGTTTCTGGAATATAAGACGTATTTAAGATGGCGTCCAAAGTAGCTGCCGTATATGCCTTGTTTTCTTTTTTAAACTTCAAAGCAATATATCATGGCATTATTTTTGCTAACTGATATTACTGAAAATGTAACTAATTTTCTTCGTCTTCTTCTATTATAGCCTATATAATAATTTTGCAAATATTTGATATTATGTATTTAATATTTTGGCTAACTGATTTTTATGTTTGTGGCAATGGTGACTCAATTAACTAGTGCATGGCTTTCATTTAAAGAGTGCTGTGTCTGCAGACAGTTCATAACATCAGTATCAAAGATGTTCTTCAGTATGAATTACCACCAGTGCCACCTTCCTTATATGAAGACAATGGTGACATGCGGACAGTGGCCACCTTGACGAAAAGGTTAGGAGTGGAACTTTTTTCTCGCTTCGTTGAACAAACTGAAATAACTGTGGTAGATGGATGTGCTGTCATGTGGACCATCTCATGGCATTCAAGGGATACAGTTGAGAACTTCATCAAGAACATGATTGCATACATCAACAACATATTGCAGAAGACTGATGTATATATCATCTTTGACAGGTACAATACAAACAGTATCAAAGATGCAATGAGGATGTCAAGAGCAGGAAAAAATAAAAGCCGGCGCCTTCAGCTACACACAACTACTCTTCAGAAAGTTGTGCTGATATATAGCCAAAGAGAATAAAGTGAAACTGATAGATCTTGTCTGTCAGTATCTACAGGAGAATGCCGAGCTTCTTCCAAGGAATGGTAGAAAGCTCATCACTACTGGCCGAGACTCAGTACCCAAAGAGATTCAGTTGGATAATGTCATGTGTAAACCAGGCATGAACGCGCTTCACGAAGAAGCGGGTGTGAATATAGCAAAATAGGTGTTGTTTCTTGCCCCAAGTGGTTTTGATTGCATCAAAGTCATTTGCGATGACACGGATGTGTTTGTGCAAGATATTCATGGAGGAGACTAGTCCTTCAAGATCTATCATTGACATCAAGGCCACAGTTGAAAAGCACAGGGTTCTTGTTGATGACATAATGGCACCAAACGCTCCTTTTGGATGTGACACCGTGGCTCATCTCTATGGTATTGGCAAGGTTACCGCCATACAGACATTAAAATTTGGTCATCGTTGCTGAGATAACAGAGGTTCTCTCTCAAGCCACCAGATTTGTAGCAGCATGTTATGACTCGAAGGTCATCCATGATATGTCTACTGTACAATTTGGTGTTTGGACATTCAGAATGTCCAACAAAAGGCTGACTTCAGCTCCTGAGCAGAGATGCATTTGAACTACATGTGCTTAGGGTGCAACCTTAGATGTTGGTCCACCAAGCCATGATCCAAAGCAGTACGGATGATCAAGTGATCAGGCGTCCAATCTTCTGCTTCCAGTTCCATTGCCTTCAGATGTGTCACCAGTACCAGACATTATCCAGAAACTGATCAAGTGCAGCTGTTCAGCCACTCGGCCATGTTGAACTGCTCGATGTAGTTGTGTTGTCATGCTCCATGTTCTGTTGTTGTCATGCAGAAAATGTGTGGCACAATGAAAGAACCATGACAACTCTTGATGTTAATGAGGAAGATGATGGAAGCAATGATGATTAATATCAAATATTTGAGTGCATAAATATTGACTTACAATATCCTTTAAGACGGCCGTTGGCACCAACTGCCCTTGACAACTATTCATAGCCAACTCTCCTTCTAGGCAGGACACCACGTATGATAGGGATCCCTCCCTTCAACCTAATACGTTCTATAGGTGTCTTGAACTTGTCAAGAAGCTCCTCGCTCCTACACCGGCCAATATCATTGCCTCCTGCACTGAGGCAGATAATGGGTTTGTTCCCATTACCAGACAATATATTGTCCATCCTGTCAACTATATCCCCCACCCCAGCTCCTGGCATACACACCCTCATCCTATTTTTATTTTTACCACGAAAAGATCTATCCAGGTACCGTACCGTACAATTAAGGTTTTCGTCCCTTCCTTGTCAGTTCTGTTTCTGACTATGCTAACGTCTAATTCGTCTATCAAAGGATTAAAAGAGTTTTTATACTTAGCTGTTGTCATTTCCTTGGTGTCTTTTTTCACCACCAGTTTGGTCGTTCCTCTCCTCACAACCTTTTATTCGCCTGAGTTTTCGTCAGACACGGGCTTTCCTTGTCTCGTGTCTTCTTCCGTCATCCTCGCTGTCACTTCCTTTAATTTCAAATTTTCTTTCTTGAACTTCACTAACTCGGCCAGTTGTTCGGCCCTCAGAAGGGCACAGCCCTTTCCTGCCTCGCCTTAGAATTCGTGGGAAGTTCTTAAGAAAAAGGGTAAGTTCAATATTTAAAAGGGCATCCAGTGTGGGGCAGGCAGGCAGGCAGGTAGGTGTAAGGGAGGGGGACACTCTATACTAATCCTGGGATCACTTCACTTGTCGCGCCAGGTAGTTAGGGGGCACATCAGGTCATTAATAATAAGGTGAAAAATAATACACAGGAGAGAGACAATATACCAACGAGCATCACTAAGAAAGTAGCCCACCTGTTCTCTTACACATTTGTAACTGTTCCTTCACTAGTGGTGACTTTCAG
Organism: Homarus gammarus; assembly: GCA_958450375.1. Classification (NCBI taxonomy): domain Eukaryota; kingdom Metazoa; phylum Arthropoda; class Malacostraca; order Decapoda; family Nephropidae; genus Homarus; species Homarus gammarus. The sequence continues at coordinate 3,076,592 of CAUDMG010003297.1, read as the reverse complement.
GATAAAATGAAAATTGCTAAACTTCACCAAGCATATACAAAAACCTGGGGACAAAGGTCTTTTCAATAACTACCGTCCATATCAGTCCTCCCAGCCTTAAGTAAGCTACTGCAGTGTCAATAATATCCTTACAGACTCTCAGTTTGGATTTAGAGCTAGATGGTCAACTGAGAGTGCTCTGCTATCCTTTATTAATGACATTATAAACTCCTTTAATGACATTCAGTTCACAGTCGGTATATTCCTGGCCCTCTCTAAAGCCTTTGATACTGTCAACCATACCATCGTCCTCTCAAAGCTTGAACATTTCGGGGTTAGAGGCTTATCCACAATTGGTTTGCCTCATATCTGTATGTCTGCTATAATAATCACTAGTCTGACCCCTCACCAATTTTGTATAGCATCCCCCAAGGTTCCATCCTCGGTCCTGTACTGTTCTTGATGTACACTCTCAACAAAAAATATCGGTGAAGGGTGTGATCGACGACTTCCGAAACGATACGTATACACTGTGATGTGTCGGGAAGGTTGGTAAGTGTATCCTCATAACCCCCCCCCCCCACTAAGTGTTGCCATATGGCTGACAATCAGTGTGTTTGTTTCCTCTTTTCTGATTGTTGCTTTGTGTCGACTGAATGATGAGCGAGGGTTCGGTCTCGGTGAACGTGGGTATATAACAGAGGCAATATGAAGCAGTAGAGATCTACACATGCCAGACGACATGGAAACCTCAGAGGGAACACGAGGAGCTATTATTGCCTTTCATAACGAAGGTTCGGCGTCACAGATATTAGCCGGCGGGTTGGTGTTGTAGGGGTATCGAGATATTAATGTTGTCTAGCACTCAGGATGGAAGGAAACTCTAATGTGGTCTTCTTGTATAATATAAGTTATATGATAGACAGTCTGGTGCTGGAGGTGCCGTAGAAGACGTTCGGTGAGTAGCGTGTTGAAGGAGGTAGATGTGCAGGAGCTTCGTTAGAGATGTTGCCTGTTGCTGGCCTCCTGGTTGAATGAATGCTGACAGCGTGGAGCTTGCTGGAGGAGGTGTTGCTTGTTCAGGAAGATGGGCAGAATGAGAGTTGGTTGGTGAGGAAGCTCAGAGAAGGACAGCTGGTGGGTCGCCATGCTCACTGGCGGGAGCGAGGACCGCCAGGCGGGCGAGGAGAAGCGAAGGGAACCAGGCCGCGGCGGAGGAGGAGGTGTTGCTTGTTCAAGAAGAATGGTCAGAATGAATCTGATGATGATGATGATAATGAAGTAAAGTGGCAAGTGCATATGAATCTCAATGGAGAGACAGAGCTTATATACCCAGCAGCAGCCGCCAGTCCTCTATGAATCATGTTGGGAAAACCCAGAAAGTCGCCGGTGACTAGTTTCGTTGCTAAGCAACTGTACCATCTGGCGTCAGCTCTCGCTTGGTTGCTAGGAGACGGCACGTCGGAATGCGGTAGCAGGTGGTGGCTGTGGCTACGCAGTTGTAGGCAGTTGTAGGGGAGACGTCCACTACAGTGTCCACAGGATCACCGCTGCACGATGGATTCGGCCATACCTCGAAACTGGTGCTACAGACGACAGGTCTCGGAGCGGCCGTCCACGCTGCATCACCTCTCAGGACGACCAGGTTGAGTGGTTTATTTGGTAGCATAAATTAAACTGGCAATATTCACAAGTATCACAAATAATCTTGTTGACAGGGAGCTCCTCATATTTTATACTGTCTATGTATCACTTCCCGACCTTATTTATACCGGTTTGTTTCACTTGACCAGGCCATAGTAGCTGTTCAGCAGGGTTACAGGGCTGCCAACATATGGCTGGAACAACTCGCCTTTTCCAATACCTATCGTCACTGGTCTCAAATTGTTCACACTACAGTATGCACCGATACGTTTTGTTGCGAGTGTACTCGCCAAATAAAACTTATTTGCTGACGATGGTTATCTCTATCCCAGCAACTCAGATTTGCACTCCTTGCTGAAAACTATGACCACTGAATTGACTAAAGTCAGTACCTGGGTAATACGTAATTAACTGACATTGAATCTCGAAAAAAAGAAACGCTACACAATCTTTCACAGAAGGAAAAACTTACCCTCACATTTGGACCCCCTGTACCTTGGTAATACAGTCTTCAAACGCGAACAAAATAATAAATTCTCTGGAGTTAATGTTTATGAGAAAATTAGCTGGAGAAAACACATACAAACCATTCACAGTAAAGTCAATACACAGTGAGGTATCCTGTATCACACTCGTCAGTCACTCACTCTTGCAGCAATGAAAGAAATCTATTATGATCTTGTTTACCAACATTTGATACACTGTCACACTAGGGTGTGTCATAGGAGGGAAGATCAGCTAAAACTAATGGCCCATCACTTTTTTGGTAGATTTTAGTGTATTTAAACAGAAAATAATTTCAGTTTCAATATTTTGCAACCTTTTGCTAGGTAAATTTTAGCGTGAAATTTATCGAAAATCTAACGTACAGCTGCATTAGTGCATTACAATTAAATAGTGAACATTGCTTTCTGACTTCATTCTTTAACAACCCAACTAACAATATTTTTTCTGTTTCAGATTCTGATGCATTTATAAGTTGATAATATTTGCGATGGCTGCTTGTGTCAGGACGAGGAACCAAAAATCCAGCCACCTCAGTCACTATCTTGGGTCTGGGAGAGAGCTCCTGAAGTCGGAGTTGCCTACATTGAGAGATGCTTTGAGATACGGTGTTTTAATCAGGCAAATCAGTGAAAAGAACCAAAGAACTTACACAAACAAAGACATTGCCATTGATATGACCAAAGCTGTCTTGGCACAGTACACTCTGGCTAACGCTCAGTTCAAGCCTCCAGTCATAACAAGTCAGAAGAAGATTAGTGAGAGACTGCTAGCCAGTTGGGAAAAGGCAAGAGATATCTCTCTTGGGAGAGGAAAACTTGCAGTTAAGGACAGCTTTGCCAAGCAACTGGACCAATTATTTGACATAATTACTTGCAAGTGCCCAATTGTTCTCTGTCCTGAGTTTGGATGCGATCGTGACTGTAAATCCGAGGCCCACATCTCCTGTATTTGCAAGCGTGAACTGAAGATTCCTGCGATCAACTGGCATTTGTCAAAGCACAGAGAGAGAAGACTGGCAGTATAGGGGCTCTCATGATTTCTAGCCAAGATATTCCGGAGTCCAAGAGACAGGAGGCTGCCACAGAGAGACAGAAGAGGAGAAGAGTTGCCGAGGAAAAGAGACTTGAGAAGGCCCAGGGTTAGGTAAAAAAGGCCGATGATTGGAGTCAAGCTGATTCAGAGTTTAATGACTTCCCCATGGCTGATCCGAGTGCTGACCAGGAGAATGGTGACTTTGTCCCTAACCCAGAAAATAATGATCCCAAACCTTCCAGGCATAACATTCGAAATAGGAAAGATATCCCGAGCATAGCTCTGGCCAGCATGCGACACCACGCTGGTCTCAGAGAAACTGCAGAGATAGCAACAGCTGCCTGGATTGACGGTGGTTTGATAACACCTGATGATGTTCACCTGGTGATTGATCATAACAAAGTAAGGAGAGCTCAGGAGAAACTTGTCAGTAACCTAGAAGAGGAGTTTGATAAGGGGATAAGAGAAAATGGAATCAATTGTTTGTTCTTTGATGGGAGAAGGGATGACACTAAAGTGTTCATGAAAGTTGGAGATTCTGACAAGTTGTTCCCTGCCATGGTGAAGGAGGAACACTACTCCTGCTGCAGTGAACCAGGAGGGAAGTATTTGTGGCATTTCACTCCAGAGAAAGATGACATCAGGAAACCAGCTGAGATAGTGGCAGATAACATTGTGAACTGGCTCAGAGAGAGGAACGTAGACCAGACCCTGCAGGCCATTGGAGGGGACAGCACCAACACGAACACAGGGTGGCAAGGGGGGGTCATACAGTGGATAGAGCGGAAGATTGGGAGGAAGCTGGTCTGGATTGTTTGTGACCTCCACACCAACGAGTTGCCACTCAGACATCTGATCCAGGAGCTGGATGGCAAGACTCTTTCAAACAACAGATGGTCTGGTCCTCTTGGCAAGATGCTGGACTCTGCCACTGAGTTAGAAATAAATCCGAGCTTTGAAAAAATCACAGTTGGCCCTCCACTCGTTGAGCTTGCACATACTGTCATTGACGACCTGAGTACTGACCAGTACTATGGTTACATGATTTGCAGTGCCATCAAAACTGGGGTCATGCCTGATAGACTTGCTTACCTGCAGATAGGTCCAGTCTCACATTCTAGGTGGCTCACAACGGCTCTCAGGTTCTGCAGAATTTGGGTCGCTCATCATAAACTGAAAGGGAACCAGCTTCACAACCTGAGACTTATTGTCCAATTCATCGTGAGTGTCTACTTGCCAAATTGGTTCAACACCAAGGTCAAGTCATCGTTCTCCGAAGGTCCGAGGCATGTTCTCTTCCAGCTTGAGCTCCTGAGGAGTCAGCCAAGGAAGGTTGTTCAGATTGTGGAGCAGACTGTGAGGAGATCTTCCTGGTATGCTCATCCCGAGGCAGTTCTGCAGACAATGCTCTGCAGTAAGGATGAGGAGGAGAGAAGAGTGGCAGTCAAAAAGATCTTGGATATGAGACTTATGAGAGGATGTGGGCATGACGAATCAGTTGGTGACGATTCCTTCAGGGTCAGGAAGACTCCTGAAGTCAATCTAGGTGCCAAGACCCTCACTGATCTCATAGATCTGGATAACATCCAGGCTGGCAGTGAGCCCCCTCTTACCTGCAGCCTCACCAATGTTCAAGTCAGAGCTTTCCTGGACAACCCCATGCATGTCCCTGCCTGGCCCTCGCACACCCAGAGTATAGAGCGTTGTGTACAGCAAGTGAGCGAGGCCAGCAGTCACGTGTACAGCCAGGAGAGGAGGGAAGGCTACATCCGAGCTCAGGTGGTCAGCAGGGAGGTGATGAGTAGAAACAGAAGCAAGAAAGACATGTTCTCTATGGTGTGCAGCAACACCGGGTCGTAGTAGTAAAACCGGTTTTTGTATTTGATGATTTTGTTTTCTAAAGGAATATTAAATTTAATAAATGTGTCAAGATCATTCGTTTCACTATTCTGGATCATTTTCATCCTAATAAATTTACCTGATACATTTACTTTACTTTAAATAAGCTATTTAGTGGTGTTGGTAAAAGGGTGGGAATACTGAATTTTCATAAGATTTCAAGTTAAAATTTACCTAGCAAAAAATGAAAACTTTTCAAATCTGAAGATATCACATGATTCTGCACATAGAACTACATCATTAATACCATGGGCCGATTTTGCAAACTCAAAAAAAAAAATTCGCCTCCGTATGACACACCCTACTGTCACATACTATGGGGGGGGGGGGAGGCTGGGGCCTCTGGCTTTACAAAAACAACCCCAGATTACTGCACAGAAGAGAGTTGTGCGGACAATGACTTACTTGAAAGAAAATACTGATCATACTAATGAACAATTTGAGAAATTGAAAATGGTAAAATTCGAGGATATTAACACCTACTACTGATCCCTATTTGCTTACAAGTCTGTCAATCACTAGATTAACAATAATTATTTCCAGTTCCGGAATAATCAGAGATACAACTTAAGGCACCTAGAGCCCCATGCGCTCCTCTCAGTCCCAGACCTCCATAAAATATCAAGGTGTGAAGGAGTAGAACATCTTACTCCAACCCATCCGAGCAAAACTACGCTCCCTTCCGTTTAATCATCTCTTAATAAATATCTATCGTTTAAGTATTAATATTTTTGTAACACCTCATTTATATTCCTACTTTTATTGTACCATCAAAATATTATATCATAAATTGTAATAATAATAATAATAATAATAATAATAAACGGTTTAGTCATAGAGTTGCATCCGGTGGCTGAAAATATACAGACTTACATTAGATTTAGACATAATGATATAATATGCATTGAATACATTTACAGGGCTGTACAGTACATAAATCAGGAATTGTTTATTATTTTAACAATAGATGGGATGGTGCTGTTCTTATATCTATCGGTGCGGGCTCTTATGGGCTGAATTTTGTTGTGGCGGACTGCGCGAGTTGGGTGGGGGGCTGGAGGAGGTGGCGAGGGTGGTGCAGTAGTCTACTACCAAACCTTTCCAGTGCTTGGTGGTGAAGGTCACTGAGGGATGGCATTTCCAGGGTGGAGAGAGCGTTGGTGTAGCCTGAGTATTCTGCGCCGATCATGATTCTGCAGGCCATTTTCTGTACCTTCTCTAGCTGACGTTGTTGGGTGGAGTTGAGAGAAGACGACCAGGCTGGTGACGCATATGTTAGTTTGGGGAGAATAAAGGCGTTGTAGATGAAAAATTACCATTGCAATATTTACCGACAGGACATGATACTGGCAGCTCTGTCCTCTTGTTTCACGTTAATACAACCCATGTTGTACTGCTTCCCTCCCTTATCACAATAATGTATATCAACTCCACCGTAAAATATGTATATACTTATAATATAAATGTATTAAAATAAATAAAAAAAATGAATAACGAAGTGATAACCGTAGTAACATTGATATGCTCTTATTACCACCATGCTATTGTACTATTCCAGATGATACTAAATGTTGCACAATACTTCCTTGAGATAAATGTACAGTATATATCAGGTGCCATTAGGAGAACTCAGGCTCTCAACTGGCTCAGCCAAGTTAATATTATTATTATTATCGACTCTGTATTTTTCTGGCAAAATAAAATGGTGTGTACGTGTGTGTGTGTATGTGATATGTTCTGCTTGTGGGCATCTTCATTTCTTCTTTCATTTCATGAGTTCTTCCTTCCTTTCTTTTTTCATTCATTCATTCCTTTCCATCTTCCTAAGTCTTAGTCATCCTCTCTCTCTCTCTCTCTCTCTCTCTCTCTCTCTCTCCTCTCTCTCTCTCTCTCCCTTCTTTCCATCACCCTTGTCCTTTCCTCCCACTTACCCACAGTGAAACTATTTAACGGACTATATAAAGAGGAAATTCCGTTATATGGAGGGACAGTTTGATGTGAACCATTCAGTTAACGGATTAAGTACAATATATAAAGATGAAAGTCCGTTATATCCAGGGTACGTTGTATCCAGGGTCCGTTGTATATGAAACCTCCATCTAACGGAATATACGGAGAGAGAAGTCCGTTAATATATGGAGGTTACACCGGATCTCATACCTAATAACAAACTTCTCCCTCTCATCTTTCCTCTCCTCACCTCTCCCTCTCATCCTTCCTCTCACCTTCCTCTCTATCTTTCCCTTTATCCTTTCTCTCTCTCCATCATTCTCCTTATATCCATCTCTGTTCCCTCCACCACTCTCCCATCCCTCATTCTTCCCTTTCCCTCGTCCACCTCTCTTCCCTCCTCTCCATCCTTCACCACACCCCTCCCCTCCATCTCCCTCACATACCTTCCCCGTCTAACCCTCCCTTATCCTTCACGATACTCCATCCCCCACCTCTCCCCTCCCTCACCAAACCCCCTTTAACCCCTCCCTCACTCCTCACCACACCCCCTCCCGCACTCCTCACCACATCCCCTCCCTCACTCCTCACCACATCCCCTCCCTCACTCCTCACCACACCCCCTCCCGCACTCTTCACCACACCCCCTCCCGCACTCCTCACCACACCCCCTCCCGCACTCCTCACCACACCCCCTCCCGCACTCCTCACCACACCCCATTCCTCACCACACCCCGCCGCCCTCTTCCATTTTTCACACACTCCCCTTCCTTCTACCTCACCACACCTCTTCCCCCTTTCCCCTTACCTCAAAAAATCCCCACTCCCCGCCATCTCCCTCACCATATCCCATGACCCCCCCTTCCATCCCCCTCACACACCTTCCACGCCCACCCCTCCCTCACCACACCCTGTTCCCCTTCTCCCATTCCTCCTTCCCCCTTCACCCCCTCACTTGCCCTAAGTGTTTTCCGCGACACTTAACATCGTTTGGAACATTTTCTTTGGAATTTACATATAATTAGTCAACTCTTACAGTGAGGATCTCTTGTTTGACGGGGCCGCCTCAAAAGTCACAAGAAGTTTGTATCTCCTTCACTTGTTATGTCAACAGGTCCTTCTCCTCGGTGGTGATGGGGCGGGGCGGGGCGGGGCGGGGCGAGGCGTTATTTTTCGTGATTCAATGTCAGTTTATTACGTATTACCCAGGTACTGACTTTAGTCAATTCAGTGGTCATAGTTTTCAGCAAGGAATGCAGGTCTGAGTTGCTGGCATAGAGATACAGCTGCAACTATCGTCTGCATATAAGTTGTATTTGGCGAGTGTGCTGGAGTGGACTATATCGTTTATGCACAACAAGAACATTACAGAACCGAGAATGGAACCTTGAGAGATGCTATACAAAATTGGTGAGTAGTCAGATTGATGATTATTAAAGCAGACATACTGTACAGATATGAGGCAAACCAATTGTGGGATAAGCCCCTAACCCCGTAATGTTCAAGCTTTGAGAGGACGATGGTATGGTCGACAGTATCAAAGGCCTTAGAGAGGGCCAGGAATATACCGACTGTGAGCTGAAAGTCATTAAACGAATTTAAGATGTCATTAGTAAAGGAAAGCAGAGCACTCTCAGTTGACCTTCTAGCTCTTAATCCAAACTGAGAGTCTGTAAGGATATTATTGACACTGCAATAGTTTACTTAAGGCTGGGAGGACTGATATGGACGGTAGTTATTGAAAAGACCTTCGTCCCCAGATTTTTGTATATGCTTGGTGAAGTTTAGCAATTTTCATTTTATCCGGAAAGTCACCACTAGTGAAGGAACAGTTACAAATGTGGAAGAGAACAGGTGGGCTACTTTCTTAGTGATGCTCGTTGGTATATTGTCTCTCTCCTGTGTGTTATTTTTCACCTTATTATTAATGACCTGGCGCGACAAGTGAAGTGATGCCAGGATTAGTATAGAGTGTCCCCCTCCCTTACACCTGCCTGCCTGCCTCACACTGGATGCCCTTTTAAAAATTGAACTTACACTTTTTCTTAAAAACTTCCCACGAATCCTAAGGCGAGGCAGGAAAGGGACGCTTTTCAGTGACCGCCTCTATTAATTGGAGTGACTTATAATAATACAAGGTGTTGAGTCACTGATCTTTGTTTGTGCGTTTCTCAAGTGTAGGTTATTGATCTCACGCGCACACACACACACCAGCCTGGTCGTCTTCTCTCAACTCTACCGAACAACGTCAGCTAGAGAAGGTACAGAAAAAGGCCTGGAGAATCATGTTCGGCGCAGACTACTCCGACTACAACAATGCTCTCTCCAGCCTGGAAGTGCCATCCCTCAGTGACCTCCACCACCAAGCACTAACAAGGTTTGGCAGTGGACTTCTGCTCCATCCTCGTCACCGGCAATCCCCCCGCCCACCTCTCGCAGTCCGCCACTACAACAAAATTCAGCCAGTAAGAGCCCGCATTGATAGATATAAGAACAGCACCATCCCATCTTTTGGCTCCTGGACAGATGGCCGAAGGACATTTGGCCGATGGACGTTTCACCGACGGATATTTGGACGAACGGACAATCGACCGAACGAACAAATGGTCGAACAGATAACACTGCCCCCCCATAGTTTTTGAGGTTTGTGTATTATTAAGCTTTTCTGGGTGTATTTTGCATGCTGATCTCAAAAATGTTATCCATTTTGCTCAATCAGGTCAGAATTTTGTGCTATAGCATTTTAAGCGGAGATTCAGGTAAAATATTGGCATTTTTCGCTCAAAATGGGGTCTTCATATTCGTTCATTAAAAAAATCATCCGAGACATTGGCAAGCTTCACAGAAAAGATTTCGGTCAGTTTTAATGCCCTTACGATGCATTTAAATACACCCACGTGTTCGCCGGCCATTTAAATGTCCGCCGTGACGCAAAGGAAAAGAGTATATGTCCGTGTTTTTTTACATATATTTTTTCACAATTAAATTTCTTTTTCATCTGGTGGTACATGGCATGTACTAGCAACCACCTAGGTGTGCCTCTAAAGTCTAGACCCTCAGTCAGTGTCTCTCAAGACTTCAAGAAAGTGGGAGTGTGTGTCTCTCTCTCTCTCTCTCTCTCTCTCTCTCTCTCTCTCTCTCTCTCTCTCTCTCTCTCTCTCTCTCTCTCTCTTGCACACACACACACGCATATTTCTAATCATATTCACACCTGTTTTTTCTTCTTACAGAGTTGTACATTTAATCATCAATCGGAAGTGCAAGAACGACCCGAACAGGTTTTGCTATGTGTGCTGTTGTGTAACATTGACAGACCGACAGTGCACCATTACTCCCCTAGTGAAAAACTTATATCATGCATACTTTGGAATGAAACTTGGAGACCAAGATAAAGCTTTTGCCCCTCACATGTGCTGCAAAACATGTGTTGAAAATCTGCGGCGCTGGAGCAACAAGAAGATTCAATTTCTACCGTTTGGCATTCCTATGGTATGGAGGGAAGGCAGAGATCATACCACGGACTGTTACTTCTGCATGACAAACCTTCAGGGTGAGTTATACTAATACATCAATACTAATATATCAAATGCAGTATGTTCATGCATTCTTAAATATATCTGTAAGTTAATATGTTATGCTATCTTGATACTAAATCTTTCGTTCACATTTCAGGTATAAACAGGAAGGACAAACATCATGTTAAGTATCCAGATGTACCCTCAGCCACCAAACCAGTTCCTCACGGACCAGGAATACCAATTCCAACTCCACCAGAAAACTATAGGGACATGATACTCGATGACGATCATGATATCGATGAAGACATAGAAGAGACTGACGCTTCTAGTACATACTTGCCCACAGCTTCTGCAAAAGAGCCCATACCCTTCAGTCAAGCTGAGTTGAATGATTTAACAAGAGACTTGTGCTTGTCTAAGGAGTCAGCTCAACTACTAGGATCACGGCTTTGCGAACACAATGTCTTAGCACCAGGAACAACATTTGCCTGGTACCGTAACCGTGACAAGGAATTTCTCAAGTTCTTCAGTTTTGACAAGGAAACTTCATTGGTGTATTGCAACAATATCAGTGGACTCATTGCAGCTATGGGAATATCATACAATATATCAGAGTGGCGGCTCTTCATTGACTCATCAAAAAGAAGCTTGAAAGCTGTGTTGTTGTTCAATGGAAACCAGGTCGCGTCTGTTCCGGTGGGGCATTCAGTGCAGATGGATGAGAACTACAACAACATGGAGTATCTGTTAACTGCTCTGAAGCATAAAGACCACAATTGGAAGATCTGTGGAGACTTGAAGGTAATTTAATACACCAAAAACAGTTGCTTTCAAAAATTGATATTTTGTTGACAGTTTTTCTAATAGGTAATTATGTCTGCCGACATACTGTCATATTATGAAGTGTTAATATTTTTTAATAATAAAACTATTCAGCTAAACATATTTTTAATCTGTTTTTTCCACAGGTTGTGTCCATGGTGCTGGGCCTACAAGGTGGTTACACCAAGTTTCCATGTTTCCTCTGTCTGTGGGATAGTCGAGCAGACAAGCAGCACTACATGCAATGTGACTGGCCTGCAAGAAGTGGACTTACTCCAGGTTCTCACAATGTTGTTGCCCATGCTCTGGTGAATCCGCAGAACATTCTTCTTCCGCCACTGCACATCAAGCTCGGTCTGTTCAAAAACTTTGTAAAGGCACTGGACAAAAAAAGCCAGGCTTTCAATTTTCTGAAAGAAAATTTTCCAAAAGTCAGTGAGGCAAAGCTGAATGCAGGAATTTTTGATGGCCCTCAGATCAGAGAGCTTTTCAAAGATCCCAAGTTTGATTGCAGCATGGATGTAAATGAGAAGAAAGCCTGGCATGCCTTTAAGTCTATTGTCTCCAATTTTCTTGGCAACTACAGAAGTCCAGAGTATGGACGAGTTGTTGAGGACCTACTTCTGAGCTACAAAGTTCTTGGTGCACGCATGTCCATCAAGATGCACTTCCTCAGCTCCCACTTGGACTACTTTCCAGAGAACTGTGGTGATGTGAGTGAGGAACAAGGAGAACGCTTCCATCAAGATATCCGTGTAATGGAGGAGCGGTACCAGGGTCGCTGGGATATCAACATGCTCGCCGACTACTGTTGGTGTCTGAAACGGGACGCCCCAGACACCAACCACCAAAGAAATTCTCTGCGACAGCCATTTATGCATGTCTAACTGTAAAGGCATCTATGTAGTTAACATATTTTGGTCCTATGTGTTGTGGTTACATTTCTTATGATATATTTTGCATAAAAATTTTGACATCATATTTAAGAATTTCGATTTTTTCCTAATTCCCATAGCATAAAAATCTGACCTGATTGGGCAAAATGAATGGCATTTTTGGAATCAGCACGCAAAATACATAAAGAATCAGCCAAGAAACCCCGCACCTCATGAATTGTTTTTTCAAATGCAGCCCAGTGTAATAGACCGAACAGACAAATGGCCGAACGGACATTTAGTCGAATGGACATATGGCCTTTTTAATTTTATTTTTATTTTTCTTTCTTCTTTGCTATGTATTTTTTGCATATTTACTAAAGGATAAAAGATATTTATTGTAATGTAATTGCTTCTTTGCAATGTATTGGCTTTATAAAACAAAGGATAAAAAGATAACATAATTTCAATGTGACACATTTGCATGATATAATTTTTTTTTTTTTAATACTTGTTTCTCTTAAGACCATGGAATTCATACCAACGACAAGAGGAGGAAGAAGGCTTTTGCTTGACGGCTACGCCTACATCGTTGATAAAAGGAAAGACAATGTAATATATTGGCGATGTGAACGCAAAGGAAGTTGTTCGCCAGTGGTCTTTGAAAGCAAGAAGCTGTAAGTTTCGAGGTGTTGACAGAATTAGCAGGTTGTCACCTTCATGGATGACAAAGTCTTCTCCTCTAATTGATTTCCGTAAGTCGTCAGTTAAAGAATCTGGTGGCATGCGTTGTCTGGGCACCATTCTTGCCAGAGTTTCTTTCTTAGGAAGAGCTCCTGCTGCATCAAGTGGGTACTCACTGGTACAGTTTTGTATAATAGTCGTTGTCACTTCCTCCGACTGTCTGGCTCTGTCTTTAATTTTCTTTACTGTATTCAAGGACAGGTTACGTCCGGCATCAGGCGGACGTGAGTGATTACTTGCTTCTCCTTGAATAACGTCTTCTTCTGTTTTTAAACGTCCCCAACAACTTCCTTTGCGTTCACATCGCCAATATATTACATTGTCTTTCCGTTTATCAACGATGTAGACGTAGCCGTCAAGCAAAAGCCTTCTTCCTCCTCTTGTCGTTGGTATGAATTCCATGGTCTTAAAGGAAACAAGTATTAAATAAAGTAATAAAGTAATAATAATAATAATAATAATAATAATAATAATAGCAGCTTACCTTTACAACCTCTAAAGAGCGACTGCATCCGTGTCCAGGCAAGCAGTGCTAATATCAGTCGAAGATAATGAATTTGAGGCAACAGTCACTGAATGCCGCATAGTTCTGAAGCTTAACTAACACAACACAACTAGGTTGGCTACTGTTGAATTAGGATATATAATTTTAAGGTAATAAAATCGCGTCGAAGGTGTGGCTATTGGGGGAGGTAGGAGGCCACGTAAAAAAAAAAAACAGTACTGGTAGTAGTAGTAATAGTAATAGTAGTTTAGTAACACGTTCACCATCATTATTAGCAGATAAAAAGGTCTTGCGTCTCGCTCAATTTTTATCCAAGTGCGGGGCTGTGGAAAGGACTGTGGTGGTGCCGTGGCCAGAAACATAAACCGTGGTGTGGGCGGGGCTGTGGAGTTGTGGACATGGCTATGGGCGGGGGCAGTTGATTGTGTTAATTAAACCTCCCTAATTATTCCAGGTATGGCTAACTAAAGAAATAACTAAGTTTACGATTTACTTTTAATTAATTAATTTTATTTCGTTTCTTTATTCTTGAAGTAGAGTTAGATGGAAATACACAAGAACAGGTAATACATCTACAGGTACAGGTACAGATATAAGTGCATGTAAAGATAGAAATAGATCCAGGTGTCAGAAGAGATAAACGTGAAAACAAAGGCAAGTGTGGCAGTGAATGAAACACGACTAGTGACGAAACATCAAGAATAAAGCTTAGTCGTGTTTCCTTCATTACCACACTACCATCTGTCCACTATCAACAGTGTTGATGAAAACTGAGGTATAAACTACTGTACTACACGTTCACTACACCAACTGTACTACACGTTCACTACAACACATGTACTACACGTTCACTACAACACCTGTACTACACGTTCACTACACCAACTGTACTACACGTTCACTACACCAACTGTACTACACGTTCACTACAACACATGTACTATACGTTCACTACAACACCTGTACTACACGTTCACTACAACACCTGTACTACACGTTCACTACAACACATGTACTATACGTTCACTACAACACATGTACTATACGTTCACTACAACACATGTACTACACGTTCACTACAACACCCGTACTACACGTTCACTACAACACCTGTACTACACGTTCACTACAACACCTGTACTACACGTTCACTACAACACATGTACTACACGTTCACTACAACACCTGTACTATACGTTCACCAAAACACCTGTACTACACGTTCACTACAACACATGTACTACACGTTCACTACAACACCTGTACTACACTTACACTACAACACCTGTACTACACGTTCACTACAACACATGTACTATACGTTCACTACAACACATGTACTACACGTTCACTACAACACATGTACTATACGTTCACTACTACACCTGTACTTCACGTTCACTACAACACCTCAACTATACGTTCACTACAACACCTGTACTACACGTTCACTACAACACATGTACTATACGTTAACCACAACACCTGTACTACACGTTCACTACAACACCTGTACTACACGTTCACTACAACACATGTACTACACGTTCACTACAACACATGTACTATACGTTCACTACTACACCTGTACTTCACGTTCACTACAACACCTCAACTATACGTTCACTACAACACCTGTACTACACGTTCACTACAACACCTGTACTACACGTTCACTACAGCACCTGTACTACACGTTCACTACAACACCTGTACTTCATTTTCACTACAACACCTGTACTACACGTTCACTACAACACCTGTACTACACGTTCACTACAACACCTGTACTACACGTTCACTACAACACCTGTACTACACGTTCACTACAACACTTGTACTACACGTTCACTACAACACCTGTACTACACGTTCACTACAACACCTGTACTACACGTTCACTACAACACCTGTACTACACGTTCACTACAACACCTGTACTACACGTTCACTACAACACCTGTACTACACGTTCACTACAACACCTGTACTACACGTTCACTACAACACCTGTACTACACGTTCACTACAACACCTGTACTACACGTTCACTACAACACCTGTACTACACGTTCACTACAACACCTGTACTACACGTTCACTACAACACTTGTACTACACGTTCACTACAACACCTGTACTACACGTTCACTACAACACCTGTACTACACGTTCACTACAACACTTGTACTACACGTTCACTACAACACCTGTACTACACGTTCACTACAACACCTGTACTACACGTTCACTACAACACTTGTACTACACGTTCACTACAACACCTGTACTACACGTTCACTACAACACCAGTACTACACCTTCTCTACAACACCTGTACTATGCGTTCACTACAACACCAGTACCACACGTTCACTACAACACCAGTACAACATCTTCACTACAACATCAGTACTACACCTTCACTACAACACCAGTACTACACCTTCACTACAACACCAGTACTACACCTTCACTACAACACAGTACAACATCTTCACTACAACACCAGTACTACACCTTCACTACAACACCAGTACTACACCTTCACTACAACACAGTACTACACCTTCACTACAACACCAGTACTACACCTTCACTACAACACCAGTACTACATCTTCACTACAACACCAGTACTACACCTTCACTACAACACCAGTACTACACCTTCACTACAACACCAGTACTACACCTTCACTACAACACAGTACAACATCTTCACTACAACACCAGTACTACACCTTCACTACAACACCAGTACTACACCTTCACTACAACACAGTACAACATCTTCACTACAACACCAGTACTACACCTTCACTACAACACTAGTACTACACCTTCACTACAACACAGTACAACATCTTCACTACAACACCAGTACTACACCTTCACTACAACACCAGTACTACACCTTCACTACAACACAGTACTACACCTTCACTACAACACCAGTACTACACCTTCACTACAACACCAGTACTAGACCTTCACTACAACACAGTACAACATCTTCACTACAACACCAGTACTACACCTTCACTACAACACCAGTACTACACCTTCACTACAACACAGTACTACATCTTCACTACAACACCAGTACTACACCTTCACTACAACACCAGTACTACACCTTCACTACAACACCAGTACTACACCTTCACTACAGCACAGTACAACATCTTCACTACAACACCATTATTATTTCTCCCTCATATAATAAGTGCTACACCATTTGACACAGCAGTGTTCCAACCTGTCTTTATTGTGTGATGCAGGGTGTCAAGTCAACACGCTCCCTTGTGTAATTATTCTTGACAAGATACAAAAATGGTTTCTCATAAAATTATTTCAACTGAAAAGCTTGACCGTCTGGTTTCTTCCAGCGAGCTGTACGATGTGCTGGAGGATAATAAGTCCCGAGTTGTTGATCTGATAGAAATGAAAAATAAATTGTTTTGTCTAAAAAGTGCGAAGAATAATGATAAACCTTTGGACTATGAGCAGAATGTCCTCCAGACACTGGACGGGGCTGGAGGCGCCCCAAAATTAATTTACGTGTGCCCTGACCAGCCGGCCTTTATAATGTCGTTTGTAAGTGGGAAACATTTCGATCAATATGTTAAGGCTTGTAACCCAAGAAAATGCATATAAACTTTCGTTAGTTTGATTGAAAGTGCAATGGCCATCCATCGGGCAGGATTTATTCACGGGGCTATTCATAGCCGTAATATGCTCGTGAAGGAAAACAAAAAAAACGGGACAATAAAAGTTTCTCTGGTTGGTTTCGGGTGGGCCAACAAAATCGGCGACACGCAACGTAACTACACCAAACTTAAATCTTCCATGTTTTCCCCAGAAATATTTGAGGAAGGCCTCCCAAGCAGGGCGGCTTCGGATATTTACGCAATAGGTCGAATGTTTGAAGATACGACCGTTTCACGGAGAGACCTGCCCCTGGAAGTAAGTGAAGTGGCACTCGAGATGCTACACCCCGTGCCCCACCTTCGCCCTTCACTGAAGGATATTTTAAAAAGGTTACAGAACCTTATCAAACCATTGGGTGGCCACGGAGTGAATTGGTGGCACTGCAGTGTTTGGGTCCCCCTAATAACGTTATTTGTCGTCCTCCCCATGGGTCTCAAAAACACCTTCCTCGACCGCTTCTGGCCTAACAAATTTAAATCACCAGTACCAGACCCCCATACCCATGTGCAACATGTTCCCTACTACACGGGCCTGTGATGCGATTAATATCAATGTGAGGATTCTTTTTTATATCGTGATAAGATACATATATTAATACATATTTGTGTTACTGCTGTTATTATCACCGTTATTATTTTAAACAAAATCAGTCACTGTCGATACAATTCTCTGGATCTTTGTCTAATTTATAATAATAAAAGAATGTGTGTGTGTGTAATAATAATAATAATAATAATAATTAACGGTTTATTGAAAGAGCTTGGCAGCCAGAAGGCTGAAAATATACAGTTACATATTTGGGGAATGGGTTTCGAATTACAAATAATATACAAGTAACATAAGTGATACAAATAAGATAAATAATAACTAGATGGGGAAAAGCTCAAACTACAGTTCATTTCAACATGGTGACAGTGCAAGGAGTAGTGTTTACTGGGAGTGAATACACTGGTTTATTACAAGTTATTGATAATTCACTGGGGAACAAAATTCAACTTTTTGTCAGTTGCATTTATTTTGAAACCTGTTTCTGGGTAAATTGAGGTCACTGATTTCAAATATGGCACCGGTTTTTTTCTATCGGGTCTAGTTTTGTTGCGGTGAGTTACCTACCATTTACTACTATATATAGTTAGACTACCATATACTACTGCTAAAAATCTAAACCAGCACACAGAGAGGAATTACCAAACACGTAGAATTAATTTTCAATTACTTTTATTTACCTTGACAAGCATATTTTGGATTCATCAGTTGCTTTTGTGAACTATGCCAGGCACAAACTTGCGTTTAATGGACTGTCTTGAATATCGCCTCTCAGTGCAGTCTCGCTGAATGCTCCAGCAATAGTCCGCCATCATGTGAATGTCCCAGCGACCTTGATACCTGTCTTCCATGACTTTGATATCCTGGTGAAAGCGTTCACCTTGCTCATCACTCACGTCCCCCAAGTTTGCCGGAAACAGTTCAAGATGACTGTTCAGGAAATGCATCTTAATGCTCATGTTGCAACCTAACACATGGAAACTTTCCATCAAAGATTCAACGAGCTTTTTATAGTCCTCTGATTTCCTGTTTCCAAGAAAGTTCCTTACAACAGAAGCGAATGCTCCCCATGCATTTCTCTCAACATCAGTCATGGATTGAGTGAAGGCTTGGTCTTTAATCAGCGTCCTAATTTGAGGGCCGTCGAAAATACCTGCTTTGAGTTTTTCTAGCGTTAAACCAGGGAACACTTCACACAGAAACTTAAACAGTCACTGTCAGTATCGAGCGCCTTGACAAACTGTTTCATAAGGCCCAGCTTGATGTGAAGGGGCGGGAAAACAATTTTTTCACGTTCCACTAGGGGTTCATAAATGATGTTCTTTTCCCCAACATTGAGGCTTTCCCTAACTGGCCATTCCTTCTGAATCCAGTGTCTGTCTTTGGCTCTGCTGTCCCAGAGGCAGATAAAGCAAGGAAATTTTGTATACCCACCTTGCTGTCCTAGCAAAAAATTGACCATTTTTAGATCAACACAGATGATCCATTTGTGTTCTTCATATTTGAGTCGCTCCAAAACCGTTTTGTTGTGTTCATATTTTTCTTTCAGGTGTACTGAGTGTCCTATGGGTATTGCGCCTAAGATGTTGCCTATATGTAATAAAACACACTTCAGACTCCGCTTAGAGCTATCTATAAAGAGGCGCCACTCTTTCGGATCATAACCTGGAGCTCCCATCGCGGTGACTAATCCAGAAATATCACAACAGTAGACGAAGTCAAATTTAGAATCAAAGAACTGTAAGAGGTTCTTTTCTCTGTTGCGAAAGAATGTTACCGTTGTGTCTATTTTCAGCAAGTTTTTATCTTTTAACCGTGAAGCCAACAATTCTGACAGCTTTTTAGACAGACCCAGATCTCGAACTAAGTCATTGAGTTCTGCTTGGCTAAATGTTTGCGGTTCTGTTGATATGCCTGCAAAATCTGAGCCACTATTTCTGTTAGTTGACTCCTCTGTGACCTCAGTGTCATATTCACTGTCAGATTCAACGGAAGCAAGTTGAGTGAAGATAGGCTTTGGAACATCATCTGAATGGGGCACAGGCCTGATTGCTGAATCTAGACTAGGGTATGTGATAAGATGACGAGTTTTACCAGTGAAACCAGCAACACGAGTCATGCAAAAGTAACAGTCTGTGACATGGTCCTGTGGCTCACGCCATATCATCGGAATACCGAATGTTATTTTGTCTTTTCCTTTAGTCCATTGACGCAAGTTTTCTTCGCAGGAATGACATACCTTATGCGGTGCCCATGGTTTGTCTTGATCTCCAAGTTTCACTTTAAAGTAGGTAAAGTAAGCTCTCTTCACAAATTCACTTATGTTCCTTCTTTGCTTTGGAGCTGTGAATGCACCACAAATATAGCAGAATGAATCCGGGCACGTCACACATTTCCTTCTACTTGCTATAGAGGCCATGTTTCCTTTGATTGAAGTCAACACTTTTTACAGAATGATCACACCTGGAAAAGAAATAAAATAATTGTTTTAATGAAATAAAATAATAATGCACACACTAATGCACACACAAATCTATATTTGACGCACTGATGTAATTAAGAATTATATTTGATGAATGTAAACTAATATGCTTATTACCTCCCTTTGCTATTTTCAGAATCTGTGACCTGATATGTAAATTGCCGCGTAGCATCAAAACTAGACCTGATCTGCACAAACGAATGCCATTTTCAGGATTTGTGACCTCAAATCTACCAGAATCAAGTATCAGAACTCATGCAACCGAAAGTGTGTTCCCCAGTGAATTTTTACAATGGTTGGAACTGGGCTGTTCTTATAGAGATCAGTTCCTGCACGTACGGGCTGGATGCGGTTGTGGTGTCGAACAGCAATTCTCGGACTAGGAATCTCAGGTGGTAGTTGGAGCCTGTGTCGAGGATGGTGTAGAAGCTTCTTACCAAATTTCCAGATGAGGTTTAGTGATAGAAGCATGAAATATGGCAGGGTAAACATTTTGGGCTACAGGGCCATTTCAGATGTGTCCTATGAGTGCTGTGACAAGTCATTTTTGATAGCGATTATTATTAAATACAGTTTCCTACATATAAGCTTAGATTCGTAAACTGTTTGGATTCAGAATATAGGTAACCAGTATTATTACATCTTATTTATTTTGAGAGATGATAAACTTCTTGTATGAGCTGATGAGTCTGTTTTTTTTTCATGTAAAATTAATTTGCACTTTATGACTTGCAAATATTTTCAAATGCAACATAAATTCAATAACATTAACACCTGTTTTTAACACCATTCACCATAAACATGGAACAACATTCACCACAAACCTGTAAAAACATTCATTTTAATCAACAGAATGCAACATTAAACTGAAACAGACATCTTTCATAGGTTTGAATCCTCAGAGGCAACCGGAATACCTGTATCAATAATTATCATCATCAGGTGCGACAGACCTCTCCATTAAAGACTTGAGTTAAACCCTGGTTTAGTGGGTCGAACCTTTCCCACCTCACTCATACGGGAAAAGGCGTAATAGTTGTAAAGAAAATCATTACTGTTGTGTTATTAGATTAACTGCACATACAGCAAAAATAACAAGATGATTAACAATTCGGCATAAATCAGCTAATAATCAAATATTGGGACAGTTCGGCTGCATTGTGTCAACTTATGGTTATAGAAAATACAGAATACAATTAAATTGGATGTCGAATAGGTGAAAAACTCCAATAATCAATTCATAATTTTGTATTACTGTACAAGATTGACCTAGTAACGGTCACAGGCCTCCACACAGCCAAAGAGTAGTTCACTGTTGAGCAGCCATCACACATTTACATTGTCCCCTGCATTCTTTCATGCAACCACAACGAAGTAGTTCTTTGCGGGCATGAGACGCATCAGGAAGAGCTGTCCACTTCACTTCCCAACCTTCATCTTTTTTTTGTATGCAACCCCCATCCACCGGGAGATTGAAGCGATGGAACAGCTACCAACATCTGTGCCCAGATATAACCTGCTTGATAGACAGCTCTCTTAGTATGCTCCAAAAGTGCAGCCTGTGTTGGAGGAAGGCCATCCCTAGATCTGCCTTTTTGAGAAAATAGCTGCTCATGGGCCTCGCTCACCCTCACTGCACTGCTAGTGTGATCATAGAGGAGCACAACAAAGCGCTCCAGTACCCCCAGGTGGTACTTAACAGAGCTAAGAGTGGATGCCAAAGCACAGAATGCTGGTGTAGCCTCATCAAATGCTCTCAGAACTTCCCACACAGTCCTCTTGCCCCTGTCAGCAAAGGAAGAGACAGTGTCACACCCACTGAATGCGTGAAGAAACGGCAAGGCTTTGCATTTCTTAGGCCCAAGAGAACTTGTCATCTCATGGACTGGGAGGTATCTGAAGCCTTTTCCTGTGGCAAAAGCAAACCAAAGCTCAGTGATATTGAGGAGATGAAAAGCTACTAAACATCAGTGTCAATTGTGCTGATCATCACCTTGATATAGCCATGCTTGACTGCATCTGCTACATGCAAAAAGATTCGTGCATCGGCCTCCTCCTGAGTGCAGGGGACAAGGCTGATGATGTCCCTTGGCTGGGTACAGAGTCCATTTTTGTAGTCTGTGACAATGACCTGACGATCAGTCGCAAGTGCTACTACTTGTTTGCTCAAGAAAGGGAACAGCTCTATTTTATTGTCGTCATTTCTTAGAAACTCCTGCCAGTTTCTAGGTAGAACATTTGATGATTCCACTCCTCTTTGACTTAATTTTCCCCTGTTACTGTGTGGTTATGTCTTCAGGCTGCCTGAAATATTCTCCTCCCGTACTAAATCTACCCTGTTTGCATGCTGCATCTGTGAATTGATGTATGGCAAGAATATTTGAGATTAATGCTCAGGGAAGGTGCTTGAAGTCTCAGGCTTCATCATATTGACAATTGCTACTCCATCCAAAATTACAGCATCTGCAGTACTTGAATAAATCTTATCCACTGATGGCTCGGGTGCAGCAGCAGGCGTGGAATCCCTTATTGGTGGAGAAATCGACTCTTCCGGGCAGTATACAAGGTCTGATTTGGTTCCTAGCCTCAATTTGCCCATACTTGAGAGTGATGGTGGACATGCTTGATTTTCGTGTGCAAAGAATTCATCAGGGTCTCCATCCCGAGTTTGGCACGAAATGTACAGTCAGAAACAAAAGTCGTCTCTCAATTTTGTCCGAAGATTAAATATAACTCGTGGAACATTATGAGAACCCAACCACAAGGTAGAGCGCACCAAAAGTTGAAGTACTTCGGCATATGTTTTCACCACATTTCACGACACGACTTTTGTCTTTCATTGTTCAAACTGAAGAACAGTGAACAAGTTATCGACCCACAACGGGGCCTAGGGGGCAAAACAATATGAGTAAAAAGAAATTACAAATAAAAAACGAAAAAAGTTTATATTTATCTACACCACAAAGATGCCGGAAAACCAGCTTTTTAGGGTGAGACAGATTGTATGAGTGTTGAAACACAGAGGAAGGCAGAGCATTCCACAGTTTGGCTGTGTGAGGAAAGAAGGATATACTATTACATGTTATTCTAGTGTGACCGACATCCACAGAGAAACGGTGGGCACCGCGAGTAAAGGCCCGTCCACACGATCGAGCAGTGCCCGGCGGGCACTATCTAAATGCCCGTTATCGGGCAAAATTGGCGGGCAAAACAGCGGAGTGCGCGTGCCCGTCGTTGAGCGAAATCATGGTCCGCCTGCCTGGTGGTTTGCTTCCGGATATGAAGCGACGACTTTAAGTACTGCAAATGTGATATGTATATGTTCCCCGCTCGGTCCAGATGTCCAGTGTATAACCAAATAAGCTTATGCAATGTACATCATTGGCGTGACAATAAAGGGGAGATTGTTTATGTATTATGTAATGAGGACATTCGTGTGTGTTCTTCGTTCCTGCCGCTCTCCTCACTCTAGTCCCATAGCTTCCTGTGTATGCATATCATAATTCTAACATTATTCAATGAATTTTTATGTACTACAAATCTGACCTGCAAGTAATCTTCCTTGAATACTTCATACATGGCTTGACAAGTTGTAGGTATTATGTGAGGCAAACTTTGTTTTGATATCCTGGTTCTATACTGAAGTGACGTGTAGGTGCACCCAGTTGAAAGATGTATGAGGGTTGCCTCTAGACGAGCCTCTGCAGATATACTCTCCCTCATATTGGCATCCTGTTTTTTTAATATATGGTTCCACTTTCGCTAGAAGTTTGTAAAAGGTGTTGGGGTCCATTCTCATATAATTGGTGATGTCTTGCTTATGTCCATCTTGCAGTTCACGTAAAATCGTGGCATGACTTCTCAATACTTTTCTTCGACACTTTTTATTGAATATGTTTTAACATGTATGACTAACATGTGTTTTGGTTTATGTATTTTTGACGTGTTTTGTTGTGTATATTTTCAACGGTGTTTGATCATACGTGTAAGGTTAATTCTTGTGTAATGACACATTATACTACAAATTTCTCTGTCTGTGTGTCTGTCTGTCTGTCCATTCAACCACCCACCCTCCCTGCCTTTCTCCCTCTCTCTCTCCTCCTTCTCTCTCTCACTCTATTTTCTTTTAACCTTAATTCACTTTTGACTCTTATCCTTCCAGTTCATTATCCATGCCTTCCTCTCCCACACTCAACTCTTACTTCACTTCCTAAATCCATTCTATATCGCTGGCTATGTTGCTATTCCTTCATTTATCCATTCTCTCTGCTTCTCCCCCCCCCTACACACACACATACACACACACACGCTCACACACACTGTATATTTGCCTCGCGTGACACAGATATAAAGTGATATTTCGCAGTATTTCGACCCCTGACTGTCATACTGGATATTGTTAGGTGTGTGTGTGTGTGTGTGTTTGTGTGCAGGGTAGAGTAATGCGTCTTGTCTGGCATCATTATGTTATTGTTAAGGCGCAACCACTGCTTGCTCCTATCGCTTTCAGCTACCGCCGCTGGCTAGCCCTCTTGGCGAACGGGAAAACAATTTGCACAAGACAGTCTTCCCCTGCCAGTACACAGCCTCCTCACTATCAAGACTCCTACTGTGCCTCATCGTGGCAACACACGGTAACTGGGTGCCTCGTGGGACCAGGCTAGACCAGCAGGGGATCTCGGAGTAGCAATGAGCCCCAGAGGGACGGCTCATAGGCCCACTGGCATGTGGACACGTCCTGGCGCCTACCAACCACTGCCCTGCTGCCTTGCGGATTAACCTTGGTAGGTATAGGGCTACGCGAGTAAACCCCAAATGAAAAATCTGCGGTGGAGCCCCGCATCAAGACCCCAACGGCGGTGTAGGCGGAAGAGGTGATCAGCATGAGAACCCAACGACTACACCGGCGGAAGAAGGCAATGCCTGATGGACAGGCTACTAAGGCGAAACCCAACAAACTGGGCTATCGGCAGATCATTGGACTGACCATGTTACCCGCATGGACAACAGTAGACTGCCAAACCAGCAACTTTACAGTCACCTAACGAATAGTAAACGTGAACTGGCCCTTAGCCATTAATTCTTAAGGGGTTAATGGGCTGGAACATGTAAAAGTATATAGGGTTTTAGTAACGAAACCCAACTGTCTTTTCTGTATTTAATAAGAAAATATACTATATACAGTTCCAGGTGTATATCACCATATCTTAATCACTGTAGCTATGAGTGTTAACATGAGGACGGAGGCTATATTAAATAGCTCTTCTAAAATACGCCCTGCTTGTGTGAGAGAGTGAGTAAGAGTGCTTGTAATACCCGTCGAGGGAAAACGGTAATATAAGTCATCCCTCTATTGAAGACGGAACCATCCACGATGGCTCTCAATAACCTCTTCCTCTCGTCAAGGATATCAAACTACTGCAGCAAGAGGTGGCCAGAGAGCCGTCTACTTAATGCCTTAGCTCAGTACTAAGTGACGCGATTTCCCGTGGGTACACCTTATCACGTGCTCTGAACATGCTACCGCATAGGTAGTGGAAAGTTACAGAGGGTGATAAGAGTATATAAAGCAAATGTAATGAACTCATTTATATAAATACTTCTGCCTATAAGACAGGGACTATTACAAACGTAACACTGGCGGGTAACTGAAAAAGTATAAGGATAGTCTCAAGACAAACCTGAAAAATGCCAAATCGACCCCTTCACCTGGGAGACGATCACTCCACACTGTAACGCTTGGAGGAGCACCACACGAGAAGGTGTCAATACTTTCGAATTAACCCGACTGCA
This sequence comes from Homarus gammarus, assembly GCA_958450375.1. Taxonomy (NCBI): domain Eukaryota; kingdom Metazoa; phylum Arthropoda; class Malacostraca; order Decapoda; family Nephropidae; genus Homarus; species Homarus gammarus. Next base: position 3,050,583 of record CAUDMG010003297.1, on the reverse strand, counting down.
AACCGAGGCAGACAAGCGCCAGCGCTGGAAAGACGCTGCCGCCGATCCTCCCGCAATAGATGGAGCCATCCACACGTGCAACATCTGTGAACAACTCTGCCGGTCCCGTATCGGCCTCTTTAATCACTTTAAAACTTGCCAACCTAGGTGACATCCTTAAAAGCTCATATCATTGTATAATAGCTGGATGATCTACTCGATTCCGAATGACAGCAAAGTAGTAGTAGTAGTAGTGTGTGTGTGTGTGTGTGTGTGTGTGTGTGTATTGGTTATGACTCAATGGTGGTTTGGTAGGTGTGTATTGAACCCACCCTATTACCCACCCACTGTAAACATGCCCACTCCATCCCACCCACCCACCTTTAATTCACTTTCCCACCCACATACCCACCCTACTTACGCCAACACAGACTCTGTCCACGTAGATACATCCACTTATTAGATTTCATGTAAGCCCTTCTGCACACCCACCCACCCATTAACCAACATAACGGCATAACTCTATCATTAACAGAGGACCTTGTGTTGGCCAGGAATATATGTGGTGATGTGAATATTGTATATATACGTCTAAATAATGTCTGTCTGTCTGTCTGTCGAGATGTTGTTGGCGGAGAGCTAGCTCTCTCTCTCTCTCTCTCTCTCTCTCTCTCTCTCTACCAAATAGATTCTCAGGAACCTTAGTCCAGTGAAGTTAACTCTGGGAAAATTTAACTCAGGAAATTTTTAGAATCTACCATCATTGTGTAGTAGTTAGTGATGAAGCTATATATATATATATAATATACCATTAATAACAGGTCAATTAACTCACGAACCATTGTTAGTCTATCATCATTTTGTGGTAGTTATGTGAACCAAACAAGACCATCCGCATACCTGCTGTCAATTAGTAAACACATTTTATAAACCTTTAGAAAATCTTGATTCCAAAACTAATTATGGAGCACCGTGAATCACCTATCCAGACAGACTAATAGACAAACAAACGTACTGTTCGCTATATAGACCAAGAGAGTTATTTATAGCACAAAGGAATGTTGGTTCCGACGTTAGGGGTAATGACGTCGATGTGGGCTAACTGACGCACCTGCTGACGCCCCCCCCCCCCCTGCTGACGCACCTGACAACCAGTTTAGTTCAAAGTCACAGAGACAAACGACCTGGAGGTAATACCATCAAGAAGGACTCCAATACGACTGAAAGCTGGTTTGTTGTTGCACGACCACACCTGTACGACCACACCTGTACTACCACACCTGCACGAATCTATCTGTACGACCACATCTGTACGACCCTACCTGTAGACCACATCTGAACGACTCTACCTGTACGACCACACCTGTACGACCACACCTGCACGAATCTATCTGTACGACCACATCTGTACGACCCTACCTGTAGACCACATCTGAACGACTCTACCTGTACGACCACATCTGAACGACTATCTGTACGACCATGAGAACTGGACTGTTATTTTACGACAATACCTGAACGACCCTATCAGTGCGAGCACACCTGTACGACAACACCTGAATGATCTCACCTGTACGACCACACCTGAACGACCTCACCTGTACGACCACACCTGAACGAGCTCACCTGTACGACCATGAGTGCTGGACTGTTGCTTTACGACCGCACCTGAACGACCTCACCTGTACGACCACACCTGAACCACCTCACCTGTACGACCACACCTGAACCACCTCACCTGTACGACCACACATGAATGATCTCACCTGTACGACCACACCTGAACGACCTAACCTGTACGACCACACCTGCACGACCACACCTGCACGACCACACCTGTACGACCACACCTGAACGAGCTCACCTGTACGACCATGAGAGCTGGACTGTTGCTTTACGACCACACCTGCACGACCTCACCTGTACGACCACACCTGAACGACCCCATCTGTACGACCACACCTGAACGACCTCACCTGTACGACCACACCTGAACAACCTCACCTGTACGACAGGCCAGATTAGAAATAATACCTTGATGGCTTCTATTAAACAATGGAACACACATTCCAGCACACAACAAAGCTTAATTTGCTTATACTGTAGACTAATTATAAACCTTATGAGAGACAGATCGGTGTGTGAGAGAGAGAGAGAGAGAGAGAGAGAGAGAGTCCTACAACTTATTCCCTCCCTCCCTCCCTCAGTCCCTCCATCTTTCTCTCCCTCCCTCACTTAGTACCACATGCCTCCTCTCCTCTTTTCTTCCCTCCCTTCCCACCCCCCTCCTTTCCCCTCCCTCCCTCCCTCCCTCCCTTCCCTTCCTTTCCCTCCCTCCTTCCTTCACCCTCCCTCCCTCCTTCCCTCAGTAGCTTCACCCAAGTAGAAAATGAAACACACACAAGAAAAATATGGAATATGCAAATTAGTCTGGACCAGAAGACTCCAGAATTGGATATACTGTTTTGTGTTTTGCTCTTCTTTCTTCTTTATTCATTTTGTGTGTATGTCATTCATTCTCTCTCTCTCTCTCTCTCTCTCTCTCTCTCTCTCTCTCTCACTTTCACGTTTTTATCTTTTTTATTTTTTTATTTTCTTTCTTTTATATCTATACTATCGATTTCAATCTCCCCCCTCTTCTCCCCTCCTTCCATTATTCCTTTCCCTATTTTCGTCTCCCTTCCATTCTCCCTCACTCTCCCTCTTACTCTCTCTTACTTTCCTTACCCTTACTCCCTCGCCCATCCCCCCTTCCACTTTTCCTCCCTCTTACACTCTCCCTCACCCTCCTACCCTCTCCTACTCTCCCTCACTTCCCCACCCCCTCCCACTCTCCCTCACCCTCCTACCCTCTCCCACCCTCCCTCCCTCCCTCACCCTCCCTCATCCTCCCACCCTCTCCCACATTCCCTCATTCTCCCACCCTCCCCCACTCTCCTTCACCCTCCCACCCTCTCCTTCACCCTCCCACCCTCCCCCACTCTCCTTCACCCTCCCACCCTCTCCCACTCTCGCTCACCCTCCCACCCTCTACCACTCCCCCTCACCCTACCACCCTCTCCCACTCTCCCTCACCCTCCCACCCTCCCTCACCCTCCCACCCTCTCCCACTCTCCCTCATCCTCCCACCCTCTCCCACTCTTCTTCACCCTCCCACCCTCTCCCAATCTCCCTCACCCTCCCACCCTCTCCCACTCCCCCTCACCCTACCACCCTCTCCCACTCTACCTCCCTCCCTCCCTCCCTCCCTTCCTCCCTCCCTCTCCCACTCTCCCTTAGCCCCCAGGCCCTCCCACTCACCCCCAGGCTCTCCCACTCACCCTCCGGCCCTCCAAACCCCTCTCACTTTCTTTGCTGTAAAACTTTCACTAACTTGACACGACTTCCTAAACGACAGAGTAAATTAAATCAGCATAACAGCATTAGTCTCCATCGCTGTTCTCCCTACAGCTGCTGTGTCCCGCCGCTGTTGCGCTGTAAAACTCCTGTAACGGGTCACATGGCTACTGTATCCTAATGCTGTTATTATCTTTTGTATTGGATTAGTTAGTTCCTGTATCCTGTTGTAACGCTCTCTTGTACTGGGTCACACAGCTCATTCACTATCCACGGTACTCACTATCCACGGTACTCACTATCCACGGTATTCATCCACAGTAGTCAACACAGTACTCACTATCCACGGTACTCACTATCCACGGTACTCACTATCCAAGGCATTTATTATCCATGATATTCATTATCCATGGTACTCACTATCTATGGTATTCACTATCCACGGTACTCACTATCCACGGTACTTACTACCCATGGTACTCACTATCCACGGTATTCACTATCCGCGGTATTCACTATCCACGGTACTCACTACCCACAGAAATCACTATCCACGGTACTCGCTATCCACGGTACTCACTATCCACGGTACTCACTATCCACGGTACTCGCTATCCACGGTACTCACTATACACGGTACTCTCTATTCACGGGACTCACTATCCACTGTATTCATTGTACAGTATGTATATTATGTATGTTGTATGTATACCATGTATGTACTCTATATATACACAGTATTTCTCTAGTCAGTAGCGTGTGTCAATGCCCCTGTTTCTTGTCACCAAACGCTTAGATAAATGTGCCTGGCGACATCTGGAAGCTGCTAGTATACCACTTACCACATGTCGCCTGAGAGGTCAGAGTGAGGTCAGTTGACCCTATAGGAGTGTAAGGACTACCTGAGCTTGTAAGCGCACCCTTGTATATTTCCGTTAATAAGAACCTACAAAACTCTACAGGTGTTTATGTTCGCTCCTGTAGTTAGAACCACGTACCCTGAACATCTTCATTCATTATCCACGGTACTCACTATCCAAGGTACTCACTATCCACGGTATTCATTATCCACGGTACTCACTATCCACGGTATTTATTATCCACGGCACTCACTCTCCACGGTATTCATTATCCAAGGTACTTACTATCCACGGTACTCACTATCTACGGCACTCACTATCCACGGTACTCCCTATCCATGGTACTGATTATCCACAGTACTCACTATCCACGGTACTCACTATCCACGGTACTCACTATCCACGGCACTCACTATCCACGGCACTCACTATCCACGGCACTCACTATCCACGGTACTCACTATCCATGGTATTCATTATCCACGGTACTCACTATCCACGGTACTCACTATCCACGGTACTCACTATCCACGGTATTCATTATCCACGCTACTCACTATCAATGGTACTCACTATCCACGGTATTCAATATCCACGATACTCACTATCCACGGTACTCACTATCTACGGTACTCACTATCTACGGCACTCACTATCCACGGTACTCACTACCCATGGTACTGCCTATCCACGGTACTCACTATTCACGGTACTCACTATCCACGGTACTCACTATCCACGGTACTCACTATCCACGGTATTCATTATTCATGGTACTCACTACCCATGGTACTCACTATCCACGGTATTCACTATCCACGGTATTCATTATCCAAGGTACTTACTATCCACGGTACTCACTATCTACGGCACTCACTATCCACGGTACTCCCTATCCATGGTACTGATTATCCACAGTACTCACTATCCACGGTACTCACTATCCACGGTACTCACTATCCACGGCACTCACTATCCACGGCACTCACTATCCACGGCACTCACTATCCACGGTACTCACTATCCATGGTATTCATTATCCACGGTACTCACTATCCACGGTACTCACTATCCACGGTACTCACTATCCACGGTATTCATTATCCACGCTACTCACTATCAATGGTACTCACTATCCACGGTATTCAATATCCACGATACTCACTATCCACGGTACTCACTATCTACGGTACTCACTATCTACGGCACTCACTATCCACGGTACTCACTACCCATGGTACTGCCTATCCACGGTACTCACTATTCACGGTACTCACTATCCACGGTACTCACTATCCACGGTACTCACTATCCACGGTATTCATTATTCATGGTACTCACTACCCATGGTACTCACTATCCACGGTATTCACTATCCACGGTATTCATTATCCACGGTACTCACTATCCACGGTACTCACTATCCACGGTACAGCGTCATACACACTTATACTGGGTCCCGGTAGAATCTCTATGTTGTTATGACGCCATCTTGTTTTTACTGTACGTGTCTGAGTGAGTCAGATGGAAGGGGGAGGAAGGGGTAAGGGAATGGAGGCTGGAAAAGCGAGGAGGGGATTTGAGAATGAAAGGGAGGAAGAAAAGGATTGGAAGAAGGATGGAGAGAAGAAGGAAGAGGAAAAGAGATTAGTGAGGAAGATGGGAGAGAGGGAGGAGGAGATTTGAATGACAGAAGGAAGGAAGGGGGAGGAAGAAGTGGATTGGGAGGAATGATGAGAAGGGGATAGAAAGGGATTGGAGAATGAAAGGGAAGTAGGAGAAGATTAGAGGATGAGTGAGATTGGGGTGCGATGGGGAGGAGGAGGGGGTTAATCTGGTCCACCTTTACAATCACATTGACGTTTACTGATTAGCCAATCTCGTGGTGGTGATGGCGGTCACCCCCACACTACTGACCTAGAGAGAGTGAAGGAGGGTCTAATATTTCCTTCATTATTTACAGTACAAGATAGATAGAGTGATAGATAGATAGATAGATAGATATTCTCTACGACTGATCTAGCTGATGCCATCACCTTTACCTGCAATCAATAAATACCTTTGTATATTAATTGACAGGTGTGTGGTGGTCCAGCAGATGCGTGATAGTCCAGTAGGTGTGTGGTAGTCCAGCAGGTGTGTGGTGGTCCAGCAGGTGTGTGGTAATCCAGTAGGTGTGTGGTGGTCCAACAAGTGTGGGGGGGGCCTAGCAGGTATGTGGTGGTCCAGCAGGTGTGTGGTGGTCCAGCATGTGTGTGGTGGTCCAGCAGATGCGAGATAGTCCAGTAGGTGTGTGGTAGTCCAGCAGGTGTGTGGTGAACAGCAGGTGTGTGGGGGTCCAGCAGGTGTGTGGTGGCCTGAGGCAGGTGTGTGGTGGTCCAGCAGGTGTGTGGTAGTCTAGTAGGTGTTTGGGAGTCCAGCAGGTGTGTGGTGAACCAGCAGGTGTGTGGTGGCCGGAGGCAGGTGTGTGGTGATCCAGCAGTTATGTAGTAGTCCAACAGGTGTGTGGTTGTCCACCAGGTATGCAATGGTCCAGCAGGTGTGTGCGGGCCTAGCAGTATGTGGTGGTCCAGCAGGTGTGTGCGGGCCTAGCAGTATGTGGTGGTCCAGCAGGTGTGTAGTGGTCCAGCAAGTGTGTGATGGTCCAGCAGGGGTGTGGGGGCCTAGCAGATATGTTTTGGCCAGCAGGAGTGTGGTGGTCCAGCAGGTGTGTGGGGGCCTAGCAGTATGTTGTGGTCCAGCAGGTGTGTAGTGGTCCAGCAGGTGTGTGTTGGTCCAGCAGGTGTGTGGTGGTCCAGCAGGTGTGTGGTGAACAGCAGGTGTGTGGTAGTCCAGCAGGTGTGTGGTGAACAGCAGGTGTGTGAGGGTCCAGCAGGTGTGTGAGGGTCCAGCAGGTGTGTAGTGGTCCAGCAGGTGTGTGATGGTCCAGCAGGTGTGTGGGGGCCTAGCAGTATGTTGTGGTCCAGCAGGTGTGTAGTGGTCCAGCAGGTGTGTGTTGGTCCAGCAGGTGTGTGGTGGTCATGCAGGTGTGTGGTAGTCCAGCAGGTGTGTGGTAGTCCAGCAGTTGTGTGGTGAACAGCAGGTGTGTGAGGGTCCAGCAGGTGTGTGAGGGTCCAGCAGGTGTGTAGTGGTCCAGCAGGTGTGTAGTGGTCCAGCAGGTGTGTGATGGTCCAGCAGGGGTGTGGGGGCCTAGCAGATATGTTTTCGCCAGCAGGAGTGTGGTGGTCCAGTAGGTGTGTGGTGGTCCAACAAGTGTGTGGGGGCCTAGCAGGTATGTGGTGGTCCAGCAGGTGTGTGGTGGTCCAGCAGGTGTGTGGTGGTCCAACAAGTGTGTGGGGGCCTAGCAGGTATGTGGTGGTCCAGCAGGTGTGTGGTGGTCCAGCAGGTATGTGGTGGTCCAACAAGTGTGTGGGGGCCTAGCAGGTATGTGGTGGTCCAGCAGGTGTGTGGTGGTCCAGCAGGTGTGTGGTGGTCCAGTAGGTGTGTGGTAGTCCAGCAGGTGTGTGGTGGCCTGAGGCAGGTGTGTGGTGGCCTGAGGCAGGTGTGTGGTGGCCTGAGGCAGGTTTGTAATATTCAGGAAGCATCGTTGAGGTTATATTGATCGTATCACCAGTGTGTGTGTGTGCGTTTGTTTATGTGTGCGTTTGTTTATGTGTGTGTGTGTGTGTTTGTTTATATATGTGTGTGTGTGTGTGTGTGTGTGAGTGTGTGTTTGTTTGTTTGCGTCTATGTATGTGTGTGTGTGTCAGAAGTGGTTCACCGCGCCACAGCTTCCGGGGTTACTGAGGAAGTATACTCTTTAAGCCGAACGGAACACACACACACACACACACACACACACACACACAAACAAACACACACACACATACACACATAAACACACACACACACACACACACATAAACACACACACACACACACATAAACACACACACACACACACACACACATAAACACACATAAACAAACACACACACACACACACACACACCTCGCTGGAAATATGTCGACGACTCCACCATTGGGATCAGCGTCAACAATTCTGCTCCCATCTATACCGCCCTTCAGGATTTATTGAACAGTCTCCAAAACTGGGCCACCAACAACCATGTCACCATCAACCATACCAAGACCATGGTTATGCACATCAACCTCTCCTCCGACATTGTCCCACCTCCTTCCATTACTCTAGGTCCGAACACACTCCAGGTTGTAGATTCCACGAAGCTCCTCGGCGTCACAATAGACAACAAACTAAATTGGAAACCACACGTCAGTGAAGTTGTCAAATCCTCCAGTTTCCGTCTCCACCTCCTCCGCCGACTCAAGTCCCTCGGAGTTCCTGCACCCGAGCTCCTCAGTGTTTACACAACATTCATACTTCCCAAGCTCACCTATGCCTCCCCCACCTGGTCTTCCTCCCTAAATGCCACACAACGTAAACACCTAGAAAAAGTGCAAAAGAGGGCATGCAAGATTATTCTCTCCCCTTCCTACTCCACATATCAAGAAGCGCTCAACACACTGACCCTTTCGACCATCACCACGACCTCATCTGCAAATTTGGTAAGAAGCTTCTACACCATCCTCGACACCGGCTCCTACTACCACCTGAGATCCCTAGCCCGAGAATTGCTGTTCGACACCACAACCGCATCCAGCCATACGTGCACGAACTGATCGCTATAAGAACAGCCCAGTCCCAACCATTGTAAAAATTATCAATAACTTGTAATAAACCAGTGTATTCACTCCCAGTAAATCCTACTCCTTGCACTGTCACTATGTTGAAATGCACTGTAGTTTGAGCTTTTCCCCATCTAGTTATTATTTATCTTATTTGTGTCACTTATGTTACTTGTATATTATTTGTAATTCGAAACCCATTCCCCAAATATGTAACTGTATATTTTCAGCCTTCTGGCTGCCAAGCTCTTTCAATAAACCGTTAATTATTATTATTATTATTATTATTACACACACACACATAGGCACACATAAACACACACACACACACATACAGACACACACTAACTACGAGTATTTGGGTGTCACAGGGTGTATTCAAGAGTTGCAGTATGTATTAGGGTTTATAAGAGTGTATTAGGAAGTATTAGTGTGTTGAAGTGTGTAACTCTGTGTATGTGGGAGTATTAGGGTGTATCTGGATGTAACAGGGTGTATCAGGGTGTAATAGGGTGTATCAGGGTGTAATATGGTGTATCAGGGTGTAATAGGGTGTATCAGGGTGTAATAAAGTGTATCAGGGAGTAACGGGATGGCAGTGTTGTGGGTTACGACTGTGTGACGGCCTAAATGTTCCCCGCGGGCCGCCACTGACTGATACCTTGAGAGACGTAACCACACCCCGTCCCGCCCTTCACCTTCACTCTTATCACCAGAGCGCCATAAGGGTCAAGATCCCGGCGTTCTTGAGGGTCATTTTTAGCACAGCGCCGCTTGTGGGTTAAACTCGTCCTTATGATGCTGTCCCTCAAGGGCGAGTTTACAGGTGTCAGAGGTCATTGGTCAAAGGTGAGGGGATAAGGAGGGGCATTGGTACCGTTGTTGTTGTTGGTGGTGGTGGTGGTGGTGGTGTCGTCGTTGTTGTTGGTGGTGGTGGTGTCGTCGTTGTTGGTGGTGGTGGTGGTGAAGGTTGTTGGTGGTGGTGGTGTCGTCGTTGTTGTTGGTGGTGGTGGTGAAGGTTGTTGGTGGTGAAGGTGAAGGTTGTTGTTGGTGGTGGAGGTGAAGGTTGTTGTTGGTGGTGGTGGTGAAGGTTGTTGGTGGTGAAGGTGAAGGTTGTTGTTGGTGGTGGAGGTGAAGGTTGTTGTTGTTGGTGGTGGTGAAGGTTGTTGTTGGTGGTGGTGAAGGTTGTTGTTGGTGGTGGTGGTGAAGGTTGTTGTTGGTGGTGGAGGTGAAGGTTGTTGTTGGTGGTGGAGGTGAAGGTTGTTGTTGTTGGTGGTGGAGGTGAAGGTTGTTGTTGTTGGTGGTGGAGGTGAAGGTTGTTGTTGTTGTTGGTGGAGGTGAAGGTTGTTGTTGGTGGTGGAGGTGAAGGTTGTTGTTGTTGGTGGTGGAGGTGAAGGTTGTTGTTGTTGGTGGTGGTGGTGAAGGTTGTTGTTGTTGTTGGTGGAGGTGAAGGTTGTTGTTGTTGGTGGAGGTGAAGGTTGTTGTTGTTGGTGGTGGTGAAGGTGGTGTTGTGGTGGAGGTTGTTGTTGGTGGAGGTGAAGGTTGTTGTTGGTGGTGGTGGTGAAGGTTGTTGTTGTTGGTGGAGGTGAAGGTTGTTGTTGTTGGTGGTGGTGAAGGTTGTTGTTGTTGGTGGTGGTGAAGGTTGTTGTTGTTGGTGGAGGTGAGTGTTGTTGTTGGTGGTGGAGGTGTTGGTTGTTGTTGGTGGTGGAGGTGAAGGTTGTTGTTGGTGGTGGTGGTGAAGGTTGTTGTTGTTGGTGGTGGTGAAGGTTGTTGTTGGTGGTGGAGGTGAAGGTTGTTGTTGGTGGTGGAGGTGAAGGTTGTTGTTGGTGGTGGTGGTGAAGGTTGTTGTTGTTGGTGGTGGAGGTGTTGGTTGTTGTTGTTGGTGGTGGTGAGGTTGTTGTTGGTGGTGGAGGTGAAGGTTGTTGTTGGTGGTGGTGGTGTCGTTGTTGTTGGTGGTGGAGGTGAGGTTGTTGTTGTTGGTGGTGGAGGTGTAGGTTGTTGTTGTTGGTGGTGGAGGTGAAGGTTGTTGTTGTTGTTGGTGGAGGTGAAGGTTGTTGTTGTTGGTGGTGGTGAAGGTTGTTGTTGTTGGTGGTGGAGGTGAAGGTTGTTGTTGGTGGTGGTGGTGAAGGTTGTTGTTGGTGGTGGTGGTGAAGGTTGTTGTTGGTGGTGGAGGTGAGGTTGTTGTTGGTGGTGGAGGTGAGGTTGTTGTTGGTGGTGGTGGTGAGGTTGTTGTTGGTGGTGGAGGTGCAGGTTGTTGTTGGTGGTGGTGGTGGTGAAGGTTGTTGTTGGTGGTGGAGGTGTAGGTTGTTGTTGTTGGTGGTGGTGTTGGTTGTTGTTGTTGGTGGTGGTGGTGAAGGTTGTTGTTGGTGGTGGAGGTGAGGTTGTTGTTGGTGGTGGAGGTGAGGTTGTTGTTGGTGGTGGTGGTGAGGTTGTTGTTGGTGGTGGAGGTGAGGTTGTTGTTGTTGGTGGTGGTGAGGTTGTTGTTGGTGGTGGTGAGGTTGTTGTTGGTGGTGGTGGTGAGGTTGTTGTTGTTGGTGGTGGAGGTGAAGGTTGTTGTTGTTGGTGGTGGTGAAGGTTGTTGTTGGTGGTGGAGGTGAAGGTTGTTGTTGTTGGTGGTGGTGAAGGTTGTTGTTGTTGGTGGTGGAGGTGAAGGTTGTTGTTGTTGGTGGTGGTGAAGGTTGTTGTTGGTGGTGGAGGTGAAGGTTGTTGTTGTTGGTGGTGGTGAAGGTTGTTGTTGTTGGTGGTGGAGGTGAAGGTTGTTGTTGTTGGTGGAGGTGAAGGTTGTTGTTGTTGGTGGTGGTGAAGGTTGTTGTTGGTGGTGGTGAAGGTTGTTGTTGGTGGAGGTGAAGGTTGTTGTTGGTGGTGGAGGTGAGGTTGTTGTTGGTTGGTGGAGGTGATGGTTGTTGTTGTTGGTGGTGGTGAAGGTTGTTGTTGTTGGTGGTGGTGAAGGTTGTTGTTGTTGGTGGAGGTGAAGGTTGTTGTTGGTGGTGGAGGTGAAGGTTGTTGTTGTTGGTGGTGGTGAAGGTTGTTGTTGTTGGTGGTGGTGAAGGTTGTTGTTGTTGGTGGAGGTGAAGGTTGTTGTTGGTGGTGGAGGTGAAGGTTGTTGTTGGTGGTGGTGGTGAAGGTTGTTGTTGTTGGTGGTGGAGGTGAAGGTTGTTGTTGGTGGAGGTGAAGGTTGTTGTTGGTGGTGGAGGTGAAGGTTGTTGTTGTTGGTGGTGGTGGTGAAGGTTGTTGTTGGTGGTGGTGGTGTGGTTGTTGTTGGTGGAGGTGAAGGTTGTTGTTGTTGGTGGTGGTGAAGGTTGTTGTTGTTGGTGGTGGTGAAGGTTGTTGTTGTTGGTGGTGGTGAAGGTTGTTGTTGGTGGTGGAGGTGAAGGTTGTTGTTGGTGGTGGTGGTGAAGGTTGTTGTTGGTGGTGGAGGTGAAGGTTGTTGTTGGTGGTGGTGGTGAAGGTTGTTGTTGGTGGTGGAGGTGAAGGTTGTTGTTGTTGGTGGTGGTGAAGTGTGTTGTTGGTGGTGGAGGTGAAGGTTGTTGTTGTTGGTGGTGGTGAAGTGTTGTTGTTGGTGGTGGAGGTGAAGGTTGTTGTTGGTGGTGGTGGAGGTGAAGGTTGTTGTTGGTGGTGGAGGTGAAGGTTGTTGTTGTTGGTGGTGGTGAAGGTTGTTGTTGGTGGTGGAGGTGAAGGTTGTTGTTGTTGGTGGTGGTGAAGGTTGTTGTTGGTGGTGGAGGTGAAGGTTGTTGTTGTTGGTGGTGGTGAAGGTTGTTGTTGGTGGTGGAGGTGAAGGTTGTTGTTGGTGGTGGTGGTGAAGGTTGTTGTTGGTGGTGGTGAGGTGTTGTTGTTGGTGGTGGAGGTGAGGTTGTTGGTGGTGGTGGTGAAGGTTGTTGTTGGTGGTGGAGGTGAAGGTTGTTGTTGGTGGTGGTGAAGGTTGTTGTTGGTGGTGGAGGTGAAGGTTGTTGTTGGTGGTGGTGGTGAAGGTTGTTGTTGGTGGTGGAGGTGAAGGTTGTTGTTGGTGGTGGTGGTGAAGGTTGTTGTTGTTGGTGGTGGTGAAGGTTGTTGTTGTTGGTGGTGGAGGTGAAGGTTGTTGTTGGTGGTGGAGGTGAAGGTTGTTGTTGGTGGTGGTGGTAGGTTGTTGTTGTTGGTGGTGAAGGTTGTTGTTGGTGGTGGAGGTGAAGGTTGTTGTTGGTGGTGGTGGTGAAGGGTGTTGTTGTTGGTGGTGGAGGTGAGGTTGTTGTTGGTGGTGGTGGTGAAGGTTGTTGTTGGTGGTGGAGGTGAAGGTTGTTGTTGTTGGTGGTGGTGAAGGTTGTTGTTGGTGGTGGAGGTGAAGGTTGTTGTTGGTGGTGGAGGTGAAGGTTGTTGTTGTTGGTGGTGGTGAAGGTTGTTGTTGTTGGTGGTGGTGAAGGTTGTTGTTGGTGGTGGTGAAGGTTGTTGTTGGTGGTGGAGGTGAAGGTTGTTGTTGTTGGTGGTGGTGAAGGTTGTTGTTGTTGGTGGTGGAGGTGAAGGTTGTTGTTGTTGGTGGTGGTGAAGGTTGTTGTTGGTGGTGGTGAAGGTTGTTGTTGTTGGTGGTGAAGGTTGTTGGTGGAGGTGAAGGTTGTTGTTGGTGGTGGTGAAGGTTGTTGTTGTTGGTGGTGGAGGTGAAGGTTGTTGTTGGTGGTGGAGGTGAAGGTTGTTGTTGGTGGTGGTGGAGGTTGTTGTTGTTGGTGGTGGAGGTGAAGGTTGTTGTTGGTGGTGGAGGTGAAGGTTGTTGTTGGTGGTGGAGGTGAAGGTTGTTGTTGGTGGTGGTGAAGGTTGTTGTTGTTGGTGGTGGTGGTGAGGTTGTTGTTGTTGGTGGTGGAGGTGAAGGTTGTTGTTGGTGGTGGTGAAGGTTGTTGTTGTTGGTGGTGAAGGTTGTTGTTGGTGGTGAAGGTTGTTGGTGGAGGTGAAGGTTGTTGTTGGTGGTGGTGAAGGTTGTTGTTGTTGGTGGTGGTGGTGAAGGTTGTTGTTGGTGGTGGTGGTGAAGGTTGTTGTTGGTGGTGGTGGTGAAGGTTGTTGTTGTTGGTGGTGGTGAAGGTTGTTGTTGGTGGTGAAGGTTGTTGTTGGTGGTGGAGGTGAAGGTTGTTGTTGGTGGTGGTGAAGGTTGTTGTTGTTGGTGGTGAAGGTTGTTGTTGGTGGTGAAGGTTGTTGTTGGTGGTGGAGGTGAAGGTTGTTGTTGGTGGTGGTGAAGGTTGTTGTTGTTGGTGGTGAAGGTTGTTGTTGGTGGTGAAGGTTGTTGTTGGTGGTGGTGGTGAAGGTTGTTGTTGTTGGTGGTGGTGAAGGTTGTTGTTGGTGGTGGTGTGGTTGTTGTTGGTGGTGGTGAAGGTTGTTGTTGGTGGTGGTGGTGAAGGTTGTTGTTGGTGGTGGTGAAGGTTGTTGTTGTTGGTGGTGAAGGTTGTTGTTGGTGGTGAAGGTTGTTGTTGGTGGTGGAGGTGAAGGTTGTTGTTGGTGGTGGTGAAGGTTGTTGTTGTTGGTGGTGGTGAAGGTTGTTGTTGGTGGTGTTATTATTGTAAATCTTCTTCGTCTTCTTCGTCTTCTTTTTTTCTTCTTCTTTTTTCTTCTTCTTTTTCTTTTTCTTCTTCTTTTTTCTTCTTCTTTTTCGTTATTATTATTATTATTATTACTGATGTCATTGTTATTAACGTTGTTATTGACACTAGAGGGAGATAGTGAACCAGATGTCAGGCTGACAGTAGGGGAGATCCGGCTGACAGTAGGGGAGATCCGGCTGACAGTAGGGGAGATCCGGCTGACAGTAGGGGAGATCCGGCTGACAGTAGGAGAGATCATCCGGCTGACAGTAGGGGAGATCATCCGGCTGACAGTAGGGGAGATCATCTGGCTGACAGTAGGGGAGATCCGGCTGACAGGACAATGATCAGCGGTATATGTACTGTAGATGTTTGTGAATGGTTTCCTATGTCTAAATTACCTCATCTGAGAGACTGAGAGAGAGATATATATAGATGAAGTCTCTCTCTCTCTCTCTCTCTCTCTCTCTCTCTCTCTCTCTCCCTCTCTCTTTCACTTTTTTTATCTGTCATCTTCAATCTAATACCATCTTTACTTTATTTCAGGCCACAGGGACATTTATGACTTAAATTTCAGAGCGAGAGAGAGATAGAGAGACAGAGAGAGAGAGAGAGAGAGAGAGAGAGAGAGAGTATAGTATAGTATTGAATGAAATCGAAAGTTTATTTAGCCAGAAAAATACAGATACAGGGTCGATAATAATAATAATATTAACATGGCTGAGCCAGTTGAGAGCCTGAGTTCTCCTAATGGCACCTGATATATACTGTACATTTATCTCAAGGAAGTATTATGTAACATTTAGTATCATCTGGAATAGTACAATAGCATGGTGGTAATAAGAGCATATCAATGTTACTACGGTTATCACGTCGTTATTTTTTTTTTTTACATAACCATGATAAGGGATGGAAGCAGTATAATATGGGTTGTATTAACGTGAAACAAGAGGACAGAGCTGTTAGTATCATGTCCTGTCGGTAAACATAATTATTGCAATGGTAATTTCAATCTATCTTCATAAAAATTTCTGAGAGACTGAGGAACAACAGATCTCGATAATTCTTGGTGTTATCCTGTCATGGCTCACACGCTGATCCATGGATAGAAACATATATAGTACCGGAAATTGTTCTAAATCTTTGTTACATATTCCCTTTATAAGCCATTTTCATATTGTTTTTGTAATCTGTGTTCACAAAGTTATTATCGTTTAAAAGTGCAGAAGGTGTTTGTAAACGTGTGTGTGTGTGTGTGCGTGCGTGACTCAGTGCGTGGGCGTATGTGTGAACGTGTGTGTGTGTGTGTGCGTGTTTGAGTGGTAATAAGCACACAAAGGCACTCACATAAAACACACACACACACACATAACTTTACGGGGATATTAGAGGTTGTGGAGCATTATTGTGGCGCCAGCGTCAACCTACACCTGCACCTTCAAAAAGACCAGGTGTAGGGGGGTGTAGTGTGTATTACCAGGTGCAGGGGGTGTAGTGTGTGTGCGTGTGACCAGGTGTAGAGGGTGTAGTGCGTGTGCGTGACCAGGTGTAGGGGGTGTAGTGTGTGTGCGTGTGACCAGGTGTAGGGGGTGTAGTGTGTGTGCGTGTGACCAGGTGTAGGGGGTGTAGTGTGTGTGACCAGGTGTAAGGGGTGTAGTGTGTGTGACCAGGTGTAAAGGGGTGTAGTGTGTGTGATCAGGTGTACGGGGTGTAGTGTGTGTGAACAGGTGTAGGGGGTGTAGTGTGTGTGACCAGGTGTAGGGGTGTAGTGTGCGTGCGTGTGACCAGGTGTAGGGGGTGTACTGTGTGTGACCAGGTAGGGGTGTACTGTGTGTGACAGGTGTAGGGAGTGTAGTGTGTGTGTGACCAGGTGTAGGGGGTGTAGTGTGTGTGACCAGGTGTAGGGAGTGTAGTGTGTGTGTGTGACCAGGTGTAGGGAGTGTAGTGTGTGTGTGTGACCAGGTGTAGGGAGTGTAGTGTGTGTGTGTGACCAGGTGTAGGGAGTGTAGTGTGTGTGTGTGTGACCAGGTGTAGGGGGTGTAGTGTGTGTGTGACCAGGTGTAGGGGGTGTAGTGTGTGATTGACCAGGTGTAGGGAGTGTAGTGTGTGTGACCAGGTGTAGGGAGTGTAGTGTGTGTGTGTGACCAGGTGTAGGGAGTGTAGTGTGTGTGTGACCAGGTGTAGGGGGTGTAGTGTGTGTGTGACCAGGTGTAGGGAGTGTAGTGTGTGTGTGTGACCAGGTGTAGGGGGTGTAGTGTGTGTGACCAGGTGTAGGGAGTGTAGTGTGTGTGACCAGGTGTAGGGGGTGTAGTGTGTGTTACCAGGTGTAGGGGGTGTAGAGTGTGTGTGGCCTGGTGTAGCGGATGTGTGTGTGTGTGTAATAATAATAATAATAATAATAATAATAATAATACGGTTTATTGAAAGAGCTTGGCAGCCAGAAGGCTGAAAATATACAGTTACATATTTGGGGAATGGGTTTCGAATTACAAATAATATACAAGTAACATAAGTGACACAAATAAGACATATAATAACTAGATGGGGAAAAGCTCAAACTACAGTTCATTTCAACATTGTGACAGTGCAAGGAGTAGTGTTTACTGGGAGTGAATACACTGGTTTATTACAAGTTATTGATAATTTTTACAATGGTTGGGACTGGGCTGTTCTTATAGCGATCAGTTCGTGCACGTATGGGTTGGATGCGGTTGTGGTGTCGAACAGCAATTCTCGGACTAGGGATCTCAGGTGGTAGTAGGAGCCGGTGTCGAGGATGGTGTAGAAGCTTCTTACCAAATTTGCAGATGAGGTCGTGGTGATGGTCAGTGAGAGTCGAAAGGGTCAGTGTGTTGAGCGCTTCTTGATATGTGGAGTAGGAAGGGGAGAGAATAATCTTACATGCCCTCTTTTGCACTTTTTCTAGGTGTTTACGTTGTGTGGCATTTAGGGAGGAAGACCAGGTGGGGGAGGTATAGGTGAGCTTAGGAAGTATGAATGTTGTGTAAACATTGAGGAGCTCGGGTGCAGGAACTCCGAGGGACTTGAGTCGGCGGAGGAGGTGGAGACGGAAACTGGAGGATTTGACAACTTCACTGACGTGTGGTTTCCAATTTAGTTTGTTGTCTATTGTGACGCCGAGGAGCTTCGTGGAATCTACAACCTGGAGTGTGTTCGGACCTAGAGTAATGGAAGGAGGTGGGACAATGTCGGAGGAGAGGTTGATGTGCATAACCATGGTCTTGGTATGGTTGATGGCGACATGGTTGTTGGTGGCCCAGTTTTGGAGACTGTTCAATAAATCCTGAAGGGCGGTATAGTTGGGAGCAGAATTGTTGACGCTGATCCCAATGGTGGAGTCGTCGACATACTTCCAGCGAGTGTGTGTGTGTGTGCAGCCACACATAGGGTGGTGAAATGCGTCTAGAGTGGCAGTATTAAATGTTAGTGTTAGGGTGCAGACACTGCTTGCTCCCTCTCACTTTCAGCTGCCGCCGCTGGCTAGCCCTCTTGGCGAACAGGGAAGCAATTTGCATAAGTCTTACCCTGCCAGTACACAGCCTCCTCACCCTCAAGACTCCTGCTGTGCCTCCTCGTGGCAACACACGGTAAATGGGTGCCTCGTGGGCCCAAGCTAGATCAGTAGAGGATCTTGGTGTAGCAGTGCGCCCCAGAAGGACGGTGCATAGTTCCACTGGCCTGTGGACATGTCTTGGCGCCTACAAATCACCGCCCCGCTGCCTTGCGGATTAACCTTGGCAGGTATAAGGCTACGGGAGTAAACCCCAAACGAAAAATCTGTGGTGGAGCCCCACATCAGGCTGACATACTTACAGAGCTCCAACAAGACCCCAACGACGGTGTAGGCGGAAGAGGTAGCCATCATGGGAACCCAACGACTACACCGACTACACCGGCTGACGAAGGCAATGCCTGATGGACAGGCTATTAAGGCGTAACCTAACAAATTGGGTTATCTGAAGTTCATTGCGACTCTCCCTCTCCCCAGTCGTTGCAACACTTGCACCACTGGATCAGGAAAAGGGAGAGCCAAGATGTGTGGTTGCAGCCTGCGCTCCTGCCTCACCACATAAATCAACTCAAGCACAGCCAGCATCCAGCTCATTATACCTTTCATCATCATCAAAACCATTAAACACCAAAAAGTCCTATGGCACCGGACGAGTGGCGAAGGGGACAGGCCGGGAGTCTCTAGTCACAACTCTGCACATGGGCGTCTCAGATAAGATGGTCGTTTATGCACTGGGATCTAGGCAGCAGTGTAATCCGGTCCTGTCTGTGCGACTGAACAGACAAGGGGCTAGAAATGGTGCCCT
This sequence comes from Homarus gammarus, assembly GCA_958450375.1. Lineage (NCBI taxonomy): Eukaryota > Metazoa > Arthropoda > Malacostraca > Decapoda > Nephropidae > Homarus > Homarus gammarus. The sequence continues at coordinate 3,031,851 of CAUDMG010003297.1, read as the reverse complement.
AAACATAGCCTGCCTAAAAACCCAGCCTGACTGGGCAACCGCACCCAGTTAGGTCATCCTTATGCGGTTGAAAACACAACCAAAATCACAGATCCAAACAAAAACAAACCATACAACCTCTTATGGTCGCTGCATGGAATGCCAGGACCCTTCTGGATACTGGCACAAATGCGCGTCCTGAAAGAAGAACTGCCCTTGTGGCAAAAGAGCTGGCTAGGTATAACATCGACATAGCAGCCATCATTGAGTCCAGCGCTCCCAGATGAGGGCCAACTCACAGAACGGGGGTCTGGCTAAACCTTCTTCTGGAAGGGTAAGGCTGCTGCTGAGAGAAACCTCATTTATGGACTTTACTTTGCCATCCGCCAACGCATCCTAAACAGGCTAATTAAAATGCCTATTGGGATCAATGAGTGCCTCATGACTCTTCGAGTCCCATTGAATCACTTCCTCCATACCTTCTTCATCAGTGCATATGCACCAAAACTGGATGCAGAGGATCACATCAATAAAGTCTTTTACACCGACCTCGACAGAGTACTAACCTCTATCCCCAGAGAAGACAAGGGTGTGCTCCCTGGTGACTTCAATGCTAGAATTGGCAGAGATGCTAACATTTGGCAGGGAACCATAGGGAAAAATGGACTAGACAAGTGTAATCCCAACGGCCTACTCCTCCTCAGCAAGTGTTCTGCACACAACCTCACTGTCACCAATACTTTGTTTAGGGAGGCTGACAAGTTCAAGGGTTCGTGGCACCCGCGATCCAAACACTGGCATCTCATTACCAACATCATTGTCAGAGAAAGTGAACGCCGAGATGTCCTCATCACCCGTGCCATGCGTGGCTCAGACCACTGGGGCACTGATCATCGGTTCGTCAGAGTCAAGCTCTCACTTCACGTCACCCCAAAACGGCATAGGCAGCAATTCTCCAGAAGAGGTTTTAACACTAAGCGCCTGGAAGATCAAGCGGTAGCACATACTTTCAGAGAGCAGCTCGAAAATGGACTGACAAATAAGTTGCCAGCAAACAACTCAAATCCCAGTGCCGAATGGAATATTCTCGACACTGTCATGACAAAGACCTGCAGAGATACTTTCGGCCAGATCCAAACAATACACCAGGACTGGTTTGATGAAAATGACCCGGCAATCAATGTACTCGTCGATGAAAAACGTGCTGCTTTAACTGACTGGCAGAACAACCCTCAGTCTTGGACTAAAGCTGATACCTTCCGTAAGAAGAAAGCGGCGGCCCAGCGCGAACTTTGCAATCTAGAGAATGACTGGTTTAAAAATAAAACATGTGAAACACAAAAAAATGCAGATCAGCAGAAGATGCGCGAATTTTTCAATTCCACTGAAACATTTTATGGGCCAATCACTCGTGGCGCAGCCCCCTCAGCTCATCCGACGGTAATTCTATAATTAAAGATGATGCAGGCCCCCTTCAGCGCTGGAAAGAGCACTACCATTCACTGCTCAACAGAAGCACCGATGTGAATGTCCTGACTACCCAGCAGGTCCTTCAGCATCCAGAGCTGACCCACTTCAGCTAACCTCCATCCCTGGATGAGGTAGCTACTGCCACCAAACAGATGAAAAATAACAAAGCCTCAGGGCCTGATGGAATCCCAGTGAGGTGTATAAAGCAGAGGACCTCTGCGTACCAGCAGTCCCCATGCTCTCCTGGAGAATATATGGGAAAAGGAGGAAATCCCCCAACCTCTTAAAGACGCCTCTATTGTCAATATTTAAAGAACAAGGGAGACCGATCATACTGCGGGAACTACCGTGATATCTCACTGCTGTCCGTAACTGGCAAGATTATCACCCGAGTCCTCCTAAACAAACTTTTTACTGGGGTGGAAAACTTCTTCCAAGCATCTTAGTGTGACTTTTAACCATCACGTGGTACCACTGACATGATCTATGCTGCCCGTCAGATATAGGAAAGGTGCAGAAAATAGCGTCGTGACCTGTACATGGCTTTCATCGACCTAACCAAGGCCTTCGACTCGGTCAACAGGGAAGCCCTCTGGTGGACCCTGAGCCGTTTTGGCTGACCACCAAAATTCATCGTCATTGTCAGGTAACTCCACGATGGCATGAACGGCAGTGTCCTGCATAATGGCACCCAATCTGAGTTCTTCCCCATCAAAACGGGGGTTAAACAAGGGTGTGTACTGACACCAACTCTCTTTGCAATTTTCTTGGCTGCCTTCCTTTCTCGAGCCAACGCCAATTTAGCCTGCGGGGTGGGTGTTTTCAACATAAGACAACTCCAGGCAGGAACAAAGGTGTCGGCAGCTTCCATTACTGAGCTTCAATATGCAGACGATCTCACCCTTGTCGCTCACACTGAACGCGACCTACTGGAGGTCCTTAACACCTACGCACATGTGTATGCACACTTCGGCCTTGAGGTAAATGGACGTAAGACTCAGATTCTCTTTCAGCCTACCCGTGGCTCAGACACACCTCCACCATCCATCCAGCTTAACGTTACTACCCTATCTAATGTTACCCACATTCAGCATCTCGGCTCCCACCCGTCCACCACCACGGACATCGATGAAGAGATTGAGCATCGGATCAGATGTGCATCTCAAGCCTTTGGCAGACTCAGTTCCCCACAGCTGAAGACACTTCAGCTGCAGGGAACTGAAATCATCTACAAAGTTACACGTATATCGAGCAGTGGTCTCCCCACCCTGCTATATGGCAACGAGACATGGGTCACACACAGGAGGCACCTCAAGGCACTTGAAAACTTTCACCAACGTAGTCTACGTTCGCTCTTCCGAGTTCGCTGGGAAGACAATAGAATAAGTGCCAGTATTCTTGTTGGCATCAAGTGTTTAGCATGAAGGCTACCATTATCCATGAACAACTACGCTGGACTGGCCATTTTACCCGTATAGATGATAGTAAACAGCTAAAGCAGCAACTTTACAGTCAACTAAAGAATAGTAAACACAATGCTGGCGGGCAACTGAAAAGGTATAAGGATAGTCTCAAGACAAACCTGAAAAATGCCAAATCGACCCCCTCACCTGGGAGACGATCACTCCACACCGTAACGCCTGGAGGATAACCACACGAGATGGTGTCAATACTTTCGAGTTTGCCCAACTGCATAACGAGACAGACACGTGCCAATGCCGGAAAGACGCTGCCGCCGCCCCCGCCCCTCTTGCACTAGATGTAGCCCCCACATTTGCAACATCAGTGATCGACCCTGCCGGTTTCGTATCGGCCTCTTTAGTCACCTCTGAACTCGCCACCCAAGGTGATATCCTTAATAACTCGTATCATTGTATCATAGCTGGGTGATCGTCATACTCGATTCCGAGTGACAGCAAAGTAATGGTAGTAGGCGGTGTAGTGAGTGTATGACCCGGTGTAGTGTGTGTGAGCAGGTGTAGTTGTGCAGTGTGTGTGTGAGCAGGTGTAGGGGGTGTAGTGTGTGTGTGTGTGAGCAGGTGTAGTGTGTGCGTGTTTGACCAGGTGTAGAAGGTGTAGTGTGTTCTGAACAGGTGTAGGGGTGTAGTGTGTGTGTGTGTGTGACCAGGTGTAGTGTGTGTGTGAGCAGGTGTAGTGGTGTGGTGTGTGTGTGTGTGTGAGAGAGAGCAGGTGTAGTGGTTTAGTGTGTGTGTGAGCAGGTATAGGGGTGTAGTGTGTGTATGTGTGACCAGGCGTAGGGGAGTAGTGTGTGACCAGATGTAGGGGGTGTAGTATGTGTGATCAGGTGTAGGGGGTGTAGTATGTGTGATCAGGTGTAGGGGGTGTAGTATGTGTGACCAGGTGTAGGGGTGCTGTGTGTGCGATCAAGCGTAGGGGGGTGTAGTGTGTGTGTGACCAGGTGTAGGGTGTGTGTGTGTGTGTGTGTGTTATCAGGTGTAAGGGGTGTAGTATGTGACCAGGTATAGGGGGTGTAGTATGTGACCAGGTGTAGGAGGTGTAGTGTGTGTGTGTGTGTGTGACCAAGTGTAAGGGTGTTGTGTATGTAACCAGGTTTGAGGGGTGTAATGTATGTGACCAGGTGTAGGGGTGTAGTGTGTGCGATCAGGTGTAGTGTACGTTGAATTGATCGTACGTAAATTTAAACCAGAACTGAATTTTTTATTGTTCGAAAATATATTTTACTAAGTGACATAAAATGGCGTAGTAGAAATAGTTTAGTTATTCCTCTGAGAGATAAAAGATCATAGGACAGGAATGAACATATGAAGTTTCAGTTTGTAAGCCAATGTTTAGAGAAATCTTTGAATATCCAGGTGAGGTCAGTATTTTATGGAGAAGTTTATTATTGATGGACATTTTGAAAGTAGTGGCGAGTCATGGAATGTTGTGGCTCAATGTAAATTTATTAAAATAAGTGGATATCTTGTTAAAATTTTTTATTGTAATTCATATGTAATTTTCTCAGTAAATACGTTATGTTATCTTTATAATTGTTAATAGCAAGATTAGCTTCGTGATTGCAGATCATGATGATATAACTGACTACCTATAAATAATTAGGACTACTTTATAAATTGTGAGATAATGAGAGGACAACTTAAGGAAATTTGGAAGGTATAATACCGATTTTCAAGAAGGGGGATAGATCACTATCCTCTAACTACCGCCCATCCAGTCTAACATCAATAGTAGGTAAATTACTAGAATCAATTATTTCAAACTCCATTCGAAACCACCTGGAGAAGCACAAGTTGATCAATGATTCCCAACATGGCTTCACAAGCCGGACTTTCATGTCTAACTAATCTATTAACATTCTTTTCATCAATTTTCGAATCGGTGGACGAGGGGCACAATTATGAAGTGGAAAATCTCGACTTTAGCAAAGCCTTCGACAGAGTCCCCCACGAAAGACTAATTAGAAAGGTAGAAGCGCATGGCATCAAAGGTGATATCCTTAAATGGATTAGGGCGTGGTTACAGGACAGGAAACAGCGAGTGAGCATTAACGGCACTAAGTCCCATTGGAGCAACGTCACTAGTAGAGTTCCCCAAGGCTCAGTACTTGGACTATTATTATTTATTATATACATAAACGACATAGATATCGGCATAGACAGTAACATAAGTAAATTTGCTGATGACACTAAAATAGGACGTGTAATTAAATCTGACAAGGACTCTACAAAACTACAGGAAGATCTAACCAAATTTTTCGAACGGTCGGAAAAATGGTAGATGAAATTCAATGTGGACAAATGTAAAGTACTCAGTATAGGAAATGTAAACAGGGAAACCAGTTAACAGATGAACAACGATGCCATTGTGGAATCCGACTGCGAGAGAGATTTAGGAGTAATGATAAGTAGGTATCTTAAGCCAATGGATATAGAATCCTTGGAAAGAATCCAGAGGAGAATGACAAGACTAATTCCGGGCATTAGGAACCTTGAGTACAGAGACAGGTTAAAGCATCTTAATTTGCACTCCCTTGAGAGACGTAGAGTGAGGGGCGACATGATAGAGGTGTATAAATGGAAGTCAGGGCTAAACAAAGGGGACATTACAAAGGTACTCAAACTATCCAACCAGGAGCGAACTCATAACAATGGTTTTAAATTAGACAAATTTGGATTTCGGCGTGAAATAGGTAAACACTGGTTTGGAAACAGAGTAGTGGATGAATGGAACAAGTTACCAAATATCATCATTAACTCGAATACGCTGGATAGCTTCAAACATAGGTTGGATACCTATATAAGCAATAGGGGTTGGGTATAAACGGGACTGCCCAGTATGGGTCAATCGGCCCGCTGCAGTTTCCTCCATTCTTATGTTCTTATTAGTTAAGTGTACACGAGCTAGTCAGGTCCAGTCTTGTTTATTTATGGTGCTAGGAAGAGTATTTAAGAATTTTAAACATTGAAATAAGTGTAGAAAAAATAATAATATGAAGAATTGTGAAATGTTTAATATAAGTGAACTGAAACATTGTAAATTGTTTTTAGTGAACAGAAATATGACACGAGTATCTTTGGAGCAGAGTGTACTGTAAATGACACCATTATCACGTCACATATCAAGGAGTGGAGACATAGAGGCCTACTGTACCCCTGATAGTTTTTTTGTAATCAGCGTTAAAATACCCCAAGAGATGGGGGTTCATATGTGTGGAGACGAATTAATTGTGGATCAGTTTTAACTGTGCAAATAGATTTAACTTGGAGCTGTTAAGATTGTTGCGATTGAAGGTTTTAAGGTTGAAGCCGTGTTTTTGTCCAAAAAGTTCTCAAGTATTTTTGAAAATTTTAGTGGAAGAACACTGGATGATGCAACTGGGAACAAGGACTTATGGTTCAGCTAAATTTGATGAATTAGTTTAATAATCCATAGAAAGATATAATTTTACTTGAGAAGTGGTGAAATTTTCGTTGAAACCTTTTATAATTTACATGAACAACTGAAGGCCTAGTGGAGAAGTTAACACTAGATTTATCTTATGTGCATTAAATAATTATTGAGTGTGTGATGTTGAGTGAGAAATAATAACTGCTGGTGTGATCTCATCACACTGGCTATATACTGGTGGTAACTAGAGGTGTGATCTGGCAACATTCTATACAGTGGTGGTACAGAGGTGAGGAATGAGGGTAAACTCAGGTAGAAAGTATAGTGAGAGTTGTAGGGTTGTTAAAGGAAGAAAAAGTTGGTAGCGTGGCCAAATAGTTATTTACCGTTAATATGTCTAAAGGAAAATCTTCTAAACAACAATTCTATGTAAAGTTATTTAGAAGTCAACTGAATGGCATGGACACATTAACAGATCATTATACTGGCGTTACTAGATAATGACTACCGAACACAAACATGAAATGGATACACTTCCCACCATAAATAACTCACCCTATGGATCGCTCTAACAATAACTCACATGTGACCTGAGGGAGGCCCAGCAGCTGGGGACTCTGTTTGCAGGGCCTGGTACTGCTGGGGAGAGTGGTCCCAGCAGGCGCTGGACTCTATCTCCTGTGGGAGACTCTGTCAGCTGGATACTCGGTGCTGGGAAGGGAAGTCCTCCTCCCTACCTCGACTTGTGACGAGTGTGACTCCTTCTGCCTTCTGTCTCTCCCTGGGTGCCTAATGGAAGGAGCTGTAGGCCCCTTGTATTGGAGGTGTCGGGCCGGCAGATGTCCTCTCTTAATTAACACTAGCCTGGGTGTGTCTAGATCAGGTGCACGGTCATGTCACTTATCATGGTACGCCAGGCTCCGTTGTGGGTCGTTTGACCTTTGCCCGGGAGGGCTAATTCCCGTAAAAAAGAAAAGCCGGCAAAGCTTCTTAACTATTACCCTGGCTGTGTCTGGCCAGGTGTCAGGTGTACTGGCTAGAGGGCAGTTTCTTAAATTAGCAAGATCATGTCGCCGGTTGTCTATTCACATGGTGGTGAGAACTCTTTTTCCCTTTGTGACCGTGGTCTCTGTTGGGTCAGGTCTTAATCTCACTTTAATTACTGTAGGGTGGGTCAACTTACGTGGGTGTACACCTGCTCATCTAGTTACAGCTAAACTGTACACTCCCCGCCATTGCATTATGCTCAAGGTGGCCGACGGGAAGTGATCTTTGCTGAAGTGTCTCACCCCCCCCCCCCCCCCACGCCAGCCAGCTGGGACTGAGGCAGACATTGTAAGTATGGCAGCGAAGGGGGACTGGAGGACAAGTCAGCCAGCAATCAAAACATTCACCAGTTGCCCACGTAAATTTTGTGAACGAAGATTTATGAGTTTTACCCCCCTGAAATTGACCCTATTTATTGCCACAACGCCCGTTGTTTCTTTTTTTTTTCCACAATGGGCAAGAGGAAAGATTTAAAAAAAGAGCAGAGGGCGTCAATTAATTATTCTGCATAAAGGCAAGAAACCTGTAAAGGAAATATCAAGAATTGTTGGTGTGAGTGAACGATCAGTTCAGATTTGGATTAAACGATTTCGAGATGACGGCGGGTTGGCAACACCAGTCCACAACGGGCGGCCAGGAAAGGCTCGAAAAACTTCCCAACGCACGTTAACTGTTCTCAAGAGGCAACTTGATGCTAATCCACGTCTGTCAGCACGGGAATTGAATGAAAAAAAAAACACCTGTACAGGTAATTCAAGGTGATGTTTCTATAAAGACCGTTCACCGCCGCATCCATGACGACCTGCAGTTTCGCAGCCACCGTGCACGCAAAAAGCCACTCCTCATCCTTGTCCAGAGGCAGCATAGGGTCGCTTTTGCCAAGGTCAACGCTCAGTGGGATACGACTAAGTGGCAGCACGTGCTGTGGAGTTGACGAGACGACGTTTTCTTTTACTGGAGTCGTACTTTTAATGTGTACAGGCGCCCCGGGGAAGTGATTCGCTTGACCCCAAGTTTACTTTTAGCACAGTTAAGCATCCTGAGTCACTAATGGTGTGGGGTTACTTCTCGTACTTTGGAACTGGTGATCTTGTTGTGCTACCTAGGAATGTTATGATGAACCTATTTAACTACTTGGAGCTGCTTTGTGATTATTTGCCCGAGACTTTTGAAAAATGCCGAGCTGACGTGTTTATGCAGGATGGTACCCCATGTCACACAGCAAAATCTGGAATACAGTGGCTTGTTGACTGTCAGGTAGACTTCATGAGTGATTGGCCAAGCAATTTCCCTGACCTTAACCCGATAGAAAATAAGTGGAGCATTATCAAGTTTCTTCTACAAGGCAAGGACATAAATACCGTCCCCAACCTGGAGGCAGCCATTCATGAGGAGTAGAATAATTTAGACCCACAAATAATCCACAACTTGGCTGAGTCAGTTCCTTCACCCCTGCAGGAGTGTATCAAGAGAAAGGGAGGCCTATAGACTACCGAAAGTTTGTTAACTTTTAAGATTATTTTTGTATTAATATTTCATCTTGATTATGTTCGTCACGACCCCGCGCATAATGCAATGGCGAGGAGTGTACGTATTGATCTCTTGGTAACGAAATAGTAGGGGGTGTAGTGTGTGTGACCGGGTGTAGGGGGTGTAGTGTGTGTGTGACCAGGTGTAGGGGGGGTAGTGTGTGTAACCAGGTGTAGGGGGTGTAGTGTGTGTGACCAGGTGTAGGGGTGTAGTGTGTGTGTGACCAGGTGTAGTGGATGTAGTGTGTGTGACTGGGTGTAGGGGGTGTAGTGTGTGTGACCAGGTGTAGGGGGTGTAGTGTGTGTGACCAGGTGTAGGGGGTGTAGTGTGTGTATGACCAGGTGTAGGGGGTGTAGTGTGTGTGACCAGGTGTATGGGGTGTAGTGTGTGTGACCAGGTGTATGGGGTGTAGTGGGTGTGACCAGGTGTAGTGGATGTAGTGTGTGTGACTGGGTGTAGGGGGTGTAGTGTGTGTGACCAGGTGTAGGGGGTGTAGTGTGTGTGACCAGGTGTAGGGGGTGTAGTGTGCGTGACCAGGTGTAGGGGGTATAGTAATAATAATAATAATTGACGGTTTATTGAAAAAGTTCTGCAGCCCGAAGGCTGAAAATATACATTGGACATAAATGACTTATTACATACATTGGTGGTTTAACAAAAGCCTTCATTAGAGAAAGGTAAAGGAACATTCAGTGAACATACAGATTATTGTAGGTGTTGAACAGCAAAAACGTAGTGTAGTAACTCCCTCCCAGATGGTGTTAGGAGGGACCTCACGTGGTGTAGTAGTTCCCTCACAGATGGTGTTATGAGGGGCCTCACGTGGTGCAGTAATTCCCTCACAGATGGTGTTATGAGGGGCCTCACGTGGTGTAGTAAATCCCTCACAGATGGTGTTATGAGGGGCCTCACGTGGTGTAGTAGTTCCCTCACAGATGGTGTTATGAGGGGCCTCACGTGGTGCAGTAATTCCCTCACAGATGGTGTTATGAGGGGCCTCACGTGGTGTAGTAAATCCCTCACAGATGGTGTTATGAGGGGCCTCACGTGGTGTAGTAATTCCCTCACAGATGGTGTTAAGAGGGGCCTCACGTGGTGTAGTAATTCCCTCACAGATGGTGTTATGAGGGGCCTCACGTGGTGTAGTTTTTCCCTCACAGATGGTGTTATGAGGGGCCTCACGTGGTGTAGTAACTCCTTCACATATGGTGTTATATGAGTGAGGTGTGGTCCCAGGCCTTCCTATCTTAGACGGATTAACACATCACTGGTTGTTGGGTCTCAGGGGCCGCTATCACTGGGTACCTGGGACCTCACTGTGTGAAGGTCAACCCGGGTATGACTGTTACTGTTGAGTTGTTCTCACTGACTTAAGCACCGTTCACCATTGTTCACCTCTGTTTAACACTGGTTCCATTCCTTTCCTAACTGAAACAGCAACTTCTGGAGAGAACATGTTGATATTCCGGTGGGGAGCAGGGTTCAGGGGAGGGGGCTGGCATGGGCCAACACAACAGTTGACCTGGCTGCTCCGAGAGGAGCGCCAGGCACGTCTCGACCCTTCGGTGGTCAAGGATGTAGTGTGTGACCGGGTGTAGGGGGTGTAGTGTGTGTGACCGGGTGTAGGGGGTGTAGTGTGTGTGACCAGGTGTAGGGGGTGTAGTGTGTGTGTGACCAGGTGTAGGGGGGGTAGTGTGTGTAACCAGGTGTAGGGGGTGTAGTGTGTGTGACCAGGTGTAGGGGTGTAGTTTGTGTGACCGGGTGTAGGGGATGTAGTGTGTGTGTGACCAGGTGTAGTGGATGTAGTGTGTGTGACTGGGTGTAGGGGGTGTAGTGTGTGTGACTGGGTGTAGGGGGTGTAGTGTGTGTGACCAGGTGTAGGGGGTGTAGTGTGTGTGTGACCAGGTGTAGGGGGTGTAGTGTGTGTATGACCAGGTGTAGGGGGTGTAGTGTGTGTATGACCAGGTGTAGGGGGTGTAGTGTGTGTGACCAGGTGTAGGGGGTGTTGTGTGTGTGTGTGACCAGGTGTATGGGGTGTAGTGGGTGTGACCAGGTGTAGGGGGGTGTTGTGTGTGTGTGTGACCAGGTGTAGGGGGTGTAGTGTGTGTGACCAGGTGTAGGGTGTGTAGTGTGTGTGTGTGTGACCAGGTGTAGGGGGTGTAGTGTGTGTGTGACCAGGTGTAGGGGGTGTAGTGTGTGTGTGACCAGGTGTAGGGGGTGTAGTGTGTGTGACCAGATGTAGGGGGTGTAGTGTGTGTGTGACCAGGTGTAGGGGATGTAGTGTGTGTGTGACCAGGTGTAGGGGATGTAGTGTGTGTGTGACCAGGTGTAGGGGATGTAGTGTGTGTGTGACCAGGTGTTGGGGTTGTAGTGTGTGTGACCAGGTGTAGGGGGTGTAGTGTGTGTGTGACCAGGTGTTGGGGTTGTAGTGTGTGTGACCAGGTGTAGGGGGGTGTAGTGTGTGTGTGTGACCGTAGGGGGTGCAGTGTGTGTGTGATCAGGTGTAGGGGGTGTAGTGTGTGTGTGTGTGTGACCAGGTGTAGGGGATGTAGTGAGTGTATGTGACCGTAGGGGGTGTAGTGTGTGTGTGACCAGGTGTAGGGGGTGTAGTGTGTGTGTGTGACCAGGTGTAGGGGGTGTAGTGTGTGTGACCAGGTGTAGGGGGTGTAGTGTGTGTGTGACCGTAGGGGGTGTAGTGTGTGTGTGATCAGGTGTAGGGGGTGTAGTGTGTGTGTGTGTGTGTGACCAGGTGTAGGGGATGTAGTGAGTGTGTGTGACCGTAGGGGGTGTAGTGTGTGTGTGACCAGGTGTAGGGGGTGTAGTGTGTGTGACCAGGTGTAGGGGGTGTAGTGTGTGTGTGTGACCGTAGGGGGTGTAGTGTGTGTGTGTGACGAGGTTTAGGGGATGTAGTGTGTGTGTGTGACCAGGTGTAGGGAGTGTAGTGTGTGTGTGTGACCGTAGGGGGTGTAGTGTGTGTGTGACCAGGTGTAGGGGATGTAGTGTGTGTGTGACTGAATGTTAGTTCGTGTATATGTATGTGAATCATACTATCCATCTACCTATAATAATAAGAGGACGTCTCTCTGAGCGTGTTGTATGTCTGATCCGGTCACAGCTCCATGCTTGAAGCAGGTAGAGATCCCAAACTTTACACTAAAATATTGCACGGGTTGTGCACCTTGGTATTACAACTGATCACGGACCCCCGGGTGGTCTGGGCCAGAACCAAAAATCTTGCCCGACAGAGATATCATCACACCGATTGCGGGACAGTCAGTGTTATACAGTATATACCTACAGTAACCCGAGCGAAGCCCAATAAAGCACGCGGACTTCTACATATAATCAACACCTCACCCCGCCAGGATTTGAACCCACAGCCCACGACTGTTACCTGGGAACGCTACCTCCAGACCACCAGGACACTAAAAGCAGTCCTAGACTCTGTTATATTTCACACAAAGTCTGTTCAACGAGCTTATGGAGCCGTGAACCTCTTATGGGGACTACCCGTATCACTTGGTAAAACGTTACTCTGACCACCTAAGTGATCCGGGTAGTCCCCATTAGAGGTTCACGGCGCCATAAGCTCATTGAACAGGCTTTGTGTGAAATATAACAGAGTTTAGGACTGCTTTTAGTGTCCTGGTGGTTAAGAGGTAGCGCTCCCCGGTCACAGCCGTGGGTTCGAATCCTGGCGGGGTGAGGTGTTGATTATATATATATATATATATATATATATATATATATATATATATATATATATATATATATATATATATATATATTTTATGAAAATCCACAATGAAAACGTGGATAAGATAAATCTTGATAAAATCACACGGGAAAATGGAAACAACGGAGTACCTTAGCTTTCGTCTTTATTCAAGACATCTTCAGAGGCAACTGGATTACATGGACAGAGAGAGGCTTAAATATACAGGGTGACCTAAAAACATGAGGTCAGGTCAAAATGATGACATCCACTAATCCCCACACCAACACACACGTAGAGGAGCTTAAGAGAAGGGTGGTGACGTGACTAGTCAAGTCAGGTCAGAAAAAAGGGGACCCACAAAATAACTACCATACATCTAGATCAAAGGTTTTTAAAGCATTTTTAACCTTGGGCCACTGACAAATAAATTTATGTAACATATTATCAGTTTTGAACTGACCATCACTAAGGTTTATTGATTTTAATTCCTTAATCAAACTAGCTTCAACAAGAAGTCTTTCTGTGACACAAGATGATTTGAAAACTTCTAAGCTTTTTTCCCAAGCAATGGGGTGATTATTATTCCTAACATGAACGAACAAGGCACTGCTTTCAGATGCAGTTCTAATATTATACTTATGTTGTTTGATTCTAAGCTGCAGTGTTTTTCCTGTCTGACCTACATAATTACAATTACATTTGCTACATGGAATACAATAAACACTACCATTTACATTCAAACTTGGGCTATTCCTTATTAACATATTAGTAATGGTTGAGTCATACTTGAAAACAACATTAATATTTAGAAGCTTGAGGGACCGAACTAACGGGACAAATTCATTACGATAGGGCAGAGTCAAAATATTCTTAAGTGTAGGAACTTGTCTGGTTTGAGAGGAATGAAAGGATTTTTTAGCCCTATTAAAACAACGATCAACAAACACAGAAGGGTACCCAAGTTTATGTGCAATAGAACGAATGTGTTTCAATTCATCGTCACTAAATTCAGAGTCACAAATACGCAGACATCTTAAGATGTCTGCGTATTAAGCTCCTCTACGTGTGTGTTGGTGTGGGGATTAGTGGATGTCATCATTTTGACCTGACCTCATGTTTTTAGGTCACCCTGTATATTTAAGCCTCTCTCTGTCCATGTAATCCAGTTGCCTCTGAAGATGTCTTGAATAAAGACGAAAGCTAAGGTACTCCGTTGTTTCCATTTTCCCGTGTGATTTTATCAAGATATATATATATATATATATATATATATATATATATATATATATATATATATATATATATACACCAATTATTACCACACACGATAAAGAACACAACAAATGTTAAAAAATGAAATCACAAAACCAAGAATAAAGAGAGAAAGTATCGAACGTGTGACCTGACAATGACCAGCGTGTATCCAGCCAACCACCTTGGGCCAATCTCCCTCCAGCGGCTCTTGTGGGGCGAATAAAGTATACCCCAACCCACTTATTCAACCTCTTGCTCCCCAAAACTCTACCCCGGGGCCAAGATAACGCTATCCCAGGCTGGTCCTTAAGGTCAAGCACCCACCACCCCCCTTGGAAATACTAGGTGGGTAGGAGGAGGGGTTAGTGGGAGTGGGTGGTGTGCGGGTGGACAGGGTGGTGAGGAAGGACCAGGAGTAAGTGAGGGTGTGAAAGGAGAAGGGGTGGGGGTATAGCACTGTTTTGTCTCAGTTTACCAGACTGTTCTGATCTTATCGACACACACACACACACACATCAGATCAAGACACTGGTATAAAAAAATCGGTGAAGTGTGTTATAACCTGACTCCAACACACTCACTGTGTGTGTGCCTGTGTGTAGGAGGTGCATGTGTACAGAATATGTAAGTGTGTTCAGTATGTGTGTGTGTGTATGTATGTGTGTGTGTGTGTATGTCTGTCTGTCTGTGTGTGTGTGTGGGTGGGTGGATGCATGCATGTATGTATGTATGTATGTATGTATGTCTTATACAAGTTGTAATAAAACCTGATAAAATACACCCCCTCACAGCTGGTCATTTGAGGTCATAAAGACGGAATGACCTGTGAAGTGCGAGGCTCCTCATTGGCTGGCTGGGCGTCGGGGTCAACGAGGTCATAAACACTAGTTAATGATGGACAATTACCAGTATCAGCTACAGTGGTTCGCTTGACCAGTGTCTTATATCAGGTCATGCTTTGTCATGACCTATGGCGAGAGGTCACGTCAGGGAGGGATTCCTTTGGTCATGATGAGAGAGAGGGAGGGACTTGGGTTAGGTCATATTGGGTCACCTTGGGTCATCATGGGTCATCTTAGTCTCATATTGAGTCATCCTCAGTTACCTAGAGTCATCTTAGGTCACCATGGGTCAGCTTAGGTCATATTGGGACATATTGGGTCATCTTAGGTCATGTTGGGTCATCTTAGGTCACTTTGGGTCATCTCAGGACATCTTAGATCTTGGACCAACCAGAGAGAAGGATCGTAAAGTTTCTCTGGTCAATCACACGATAGAATCTTCAAGTTCCTCTAACCAATCAGAAAGCAAGACCGTCAAATCTCTGGCCAATGAGAAAGCTAACTCGTAAAGTTTCTCTAACCAATCAGAAAGCAAGACCGTAAAGTTATTTCGGCCAATCAGGAGGGAGAGACGTGACTTTTTCTAGTCAATCAAAACGGGGATTGAATCACGGTCTTGTAAATGATAAGTTAAATATTTTTTCGTATTTTCTTACTATTTTTGTATCAATAGTTTTTGGAATTTTGTATTTATGTACTTTACACACACACACACGACACACACACACACACACAGAAAGAAATGGACAAATGTGGCAAGAGAGAGAGAGAGAGAGAGAGAGAGAGTCACTCCCTGAAGTAAGGTGAAAAAAATCGAAAGTCATTTGCATTCCATCTTCTCATTTAAGACTCGACCCTCCATCCCTTCTTCCTTCCCTCCCTCTTTCCCTCCCTTCTTCCTTCCCTCCCTTCTTCCTCCCTCCCTCCCTCCTCCCTCCCTCCCTCCTTTTTTCCACTCCCTCCACTCAGTCCTCTTATCTCCCTCCCTCCATTCAGTCCCCCCCCTTCTTCCTCCTAGCCTCCCTACCTCCCTCTTTCTCTCAATTCTTTCCTCTCTGCCTCTTTCCTTCCCTCCTTCCATCCCTCCTTCCTTCTCTCTCTCTCCTTCTATCCCTCCTTCCTTCTCTCTCCCTCCTTCCTACTCTCTACCTCCCTCCTTCCATCCCCCCTTCCTCTTCTCTCCCCCATGTCTCCTTCCTTCTCTCTCCTCCATGCCTCCTTCCTTCCTTCCCTCCTTTCCCTCACTCCCTCCCTCTCTCCCCCTTCTTCTCTACTTCCCTCCTTCCGTCCCTCCATCCACTCTCCATTTACTCCTTCTCCCTCCCTTTCTCCCCCTTTCCTTCCGTCTATCCCCACCACTCCCCCCTTCCTTCTTC
The DNA here is from genome assembly GCA_958450375.1 of Homarus gammarus. Lineage (NCBI taxonomy): Eukaryota > Metazoa > Arthropoda > Malacostraca > Decapoda > Nephropidae > Homarus > Homarus gammarus. The sequence continues at coordinate 3,015,766 of CAUDMG010003297.1, read as the reverse complement.
CTCCCTCACTCCTTCACTACCCTCCCTCACTCCTTCACTACCCTCCCTCCCTCCTTCACTACCCTCCTTCCCTCCTCTAGTCTTACGTGTACTTAACTTTTATTTGGATCATAAAGCAACAACTTGATAAATCACCTTTGTGTGTGTGTGTGTGTGTGTGTGTGTGTGTGTGTGTGTGTTGTGAGAAATTCCTGTTTTATTTTCTGTTTTTCGTGTATTAATTTCTGTGTTCTTCAGCATTTTGTGTTTTATTATATTTAATTTGTGTTTTTTTTTGTTTTTTTAATTAATTTATAATTTTGTGTTTTGTTTTATATATAATTTTTTGTATAATTTGTGTGGGTTTTTTTTTCTTCTTAATAAGTTGTGTTTTGTTTCGTGTTTGTCTGTACTTGGTGGCGAGGTGAATAACGTACTGTACATTGCAGGTAATAAGCACACACACGGTTTGAAACACACCCCTCCCTCCCTCTCACTCCCTCCCTCATCCTCTCCCACCCTCTTTCACTCTCTCTCTCACTCTCTCCCTCCCTCTCTCACTCTCTCTCTCACTCTCTCCCTCCCTCTCTCACTCTCTCCCTCACTCTCTCTCTCACTCTCTCCCTCCCTCTCTCACTCTCTCCCTTCCTCTCTCGCTCTCTCCCTCCCTCTCTCGCTCTCTCCCTTCCTCTAGCTCTCTCCCTCCCTCTCTTACTCTCTCCCTTCCTCTCTCCCTCTCTCACTCTCTTCCTCTCTCCCTCTCTCACTCTCTTCCTCCCTCTCTCACTCTCTCCCTCCCTCCTTCATCCTCTCCCACCCTCTTTCACTCTCTCTCTCCCTCTCTCCCTTCCTCTCTCACTCTCTTCCTCCCTCCCTCTCTCACTCTCTCCCTTCCTCTCTCGCTCTCTCCCTCCCTCTCTCACTCTCTTCCTCCCTCTCTCACTCTCTCCCTTCCTCTCTCACTCTCTCCCTCCCTCCCTCACTCTCTCCCTCACTCTCTCCCTCCCTCTCTCACTCTCTCCCTCCCTCTCTCACTCTCTCCCTCTCTCTCTCTCTCCTTCTCCTCCTCACTCCCTTAACTCTTCTCCCTTTCCATCCCCCTCACTCTTTCATCCATATTCCCTCTCCCCCCCCCTCTCTCCTTTATCACCTCTATCCACCCCCTGCCCCCCCCCCCCTCCCCCCGTTCTCTCTCCTCCTTCACTCCTTCCTCCTCTTCCTTACCCCCATCAAGGGCAAGACAAGGCCGCTGTAAATTAAGGGCAATCATTCTTCTGAGGGGGGGGGGGGGGAGGAGGGCAAGTGGCTGGGAGTGACGTTCTTGTCTTGGGATTGCTGTAATATTTTTAGGGCAAGTATTGGGCAATAATTTTCAGGGCAAGTGTAGGACAATAAATTCTAGGGCAAGTATAGGGCAGGAGTGTAGTAAGGCAATGAATCTTAGGGCAAGTATAGGACAATGATTCTCAGGGCAAGTGTAGGACAATAAATTCTAGGGCAAGTATAGGGCAAGACTCTGGGGAGGGCAAGTGACAGAGACGCTGATAGCATAAGCCTGGCGTGTTATGACCAGGGCAAGTTTAGAGGTGAAATTATTACGGGAAGTGGCACCAGGCGAGGGCAATTACCTTCAGGGCAAGTGGCACCAGGTAGCGTTTGTGAGGGCAATTACCGTAAGGGCAAGTGGTGGTCAGTGCACGGTTTGCTTTGTGCTGTAATCAGGCCAAATTAGACGCACGTGGAGAGGGGTGGGGGTGGAGGGTAGAATGGAGAGGTGGGAGGTTAGGTTAGGTTAGGTTAAGGTAAGGTATGTTAAGGTAAGGTAAATAAGGTCGGTTAAGGTAAGGTACGGGTAGACCATTATCGACGTAATGACCATTCAGAGCACGCCATGCCCGCATACACGTGTATTCCGCGAAATCCCGATCATGTCAGTTAGTGGGGGGGATGAGTGGGTGTCATGCAAACCTCTCTCTCTCTCTCTCTCTCTCTCTCTCTCTCTCTCTCTCTCTCTCTCAGGTAATCCCCTACGGTGCCCTAAATGGATTTCCGATGTGGTGACGTCATAAATCCTGACCCTGGACATGTGAATTAAAGGAAACTCACCTGGAGGCTAATTACCTTTATTTATTTATTTCGTGATGGATTATCTTTGACTGATTCACCTGCTGGCTGATTACTTTTGACTGATTCACCTATTGATTGATCATCTCTGACTGATTCACCTGTTAATTGATCATCTCTGACTGATTCACCTGTTAATTGATCATCTCTGACTGATTCACCTGTTGACTGATTACCTTTGACTCACCTGATGAGTATTAGCTTCAACCAAATCACCTCAACTAAATTAACCTAAAATAATCCAACATAACCTAACCTAACCTAACCTAATCTAATCTTAAAAATGATACACTTCGCCCCGTTGAATATTCCATTAGCGAAACATATCGGTGCTGTGGAGCGAGATACGATTTGTCAACTGCAGCCGCTATTACCGGCACGCGAGGTGGAGGGAGGGAGGGGGGTGAAGGAGGGAAGGGGAAAGGATAGGAGGGAGGGAAGGAGGAAAGTAGGGTGGGAGAGAAGAAAGGAGAGGGAGAACAAACACACACACACACACACAATTAACTTCACCTGTAGGTAATATGACACACCTGTAGGTAACATGACACACCTGTAGGTAACATGACACACCTGTAGGTAACATGACACACCTATAGGTAACATAACGCACCTGTAGGTAATATGACACACCTGTAGGTAATATGACACACCTGTAGTTAACATGACACACCTATAGGTAATATGACACACCTGTAGGTAATATGACACACCTGTAGGTAATATGACACACCTGTAGGTAATATGACACACCTGTAGGTAACATGACACACCTGTAGACAACCTGACACACCTGTAGGTAACATGACACACCTATAGGTAACATGACACACCTGTGGGTAACATGACACACCTGTAGACAACATGACACACCTGTAGGTAATATCACACACCTGTAGGTAACATGACACACCTGTAGGTCGTGACACAGGTATTGTATTAACATAATTGAACACTTAAGCACCCACCCTCCTTTCCCTCCCTCCCTCCTTCCTTCGCCACAAAAGGTAAATACTCCCTCTATGAAGGAATGCCATGACCCTAACCTCATCTGGGCAATGGTGGTGGGGGGGGGGGGGGGGGGGAGGCAGGTTAAAGGTAATTAAGCCACACTATGTTATTACACCTGAGTTAATTATGACCACCTCACGTAAATGTCTCTCATTGATGTTACCTGTGTGGTGGGGGTGGGGGGGGGGGGGGGCAACCCTCCGTATCCCCCTGGGTTTTCCTCCTCCACCTTCCTTTCTACATTCTTCTCTTCTGCTTCCTCTAGCTCCTTCTCAACTCATTTTCTTCTCTCTCTCTCTCTCTCTATCTTCAGTTTTATCCTCCGTCTCTTCCTCTCACCTTTCTCAGCCACTTTCCCTCATCCTCACTTCCTCTCTTGCCACCACTCGTCTTCCCTCTCACCTTCCTCTCTTGCCACCACTCGTCTTCCCTCTCACCTTCCTCTCTTGCCACCACTCGTCTTCCCTCTCACCTTCCTCTCTTGCTACCACTCGTCTTCCCTCTCACCTTCCTCTCTTGCTACCACTCGTCTTCCCTCTCACCTTCCTCTCTTGCCACCACTCGTCTTCCCTCTCACCTTCCTCTCTTGCCACCACTCATCTTCCCTCTCATCTTCCTCTCTTGCCACCACTCGTCTTCCCTCTCACCTTCCTCTCTTGCTACCACTCGTCTTCCCTCTCACCTTCCTCTCTTGCCACCACTCGTCTTCCCTCTCACCTTCCTCTCTTGCCCCACTCGTCTTCCCTCTCACCTTCCTCTCTTACCACCACTCGTCTTCCCTCTCACCTTCCTCTCTTGCCCCCACTCGTCTTCCCTCTCACCTTCCTCTCTTGCCACCACTCGTCTTCCCTCTCACCTTCCTCTCTTGCCCCCACTCGTCTTCCCTCTCACCTTCCTCTCTTGCCACCACTCGTCTTCCCTCTCACCTTCCTCTCTTGCCACCACTCGTCTTCCCTCTCACCTTCCTCTCTTGCTACCACTCGTCTTCCCTCTCACCTTCCTCTCTTGCCACCACTCGTCTTCCCTCTCACCTTCCTCTCTTACCACCACTCGTCTTCCCTCTCACCTTCCTCTCTTACCACCACTCGTCTTCCCTCTCACCTTCCTCTCTTACCACCACTCGTCTTCCCTCTCACCTTCCTCTCTTGCCACCACTCGTCTTCCCTCTCACCTTCCTCTCTTGCCACCACTCGTCTTCCCTCTCACCTTCCTCTCTTGCCACCACTCGTCTTCCCTCTCACCTTCCTCTCTTGCTACCTCTCGTCTTCCCTCTCACCTTCCTCTCTTGCCACTACTCGTCTTCCCTCACACCTTCCTCTCTTGCCACCACTAGTCTTCCCTCTCACCTTCCTCTCTTGCCACCACTCGTCTTCCCTCTCACCTTCCTCTCTTGCTACCGCTCGTCTTCCCTCTCACCTTCCTCTCTTACTACCACTCGTCTTCCCTCTCACCTTCCTCTCTTACCACCACTCGTCTTCCCTCTCACCTTCCTCTCTTGCCACCACTCGTCTTCCCTCTCACCTTCCTCTCTTGCCACCACTCGTCTTCCCTCTCACCTTCCTCTCTTACCACCACTCGTCTTCCCTCTCACCTTCCTCTCTTACCACCACTCGTCTTCCCTCTCACCTTCCTCTCTTGCCCCCACTCGTCTTCCCTCTCACCTTCCTCTCTTGCCACCACTCGTCTTCCCTCTCACCTTCCTCTCTTGCCACCACTCGTCTTCCCTCTCACCTTCCTCTCTTGCTACCACTCGTCTTCCCTCTCACCTTCCTCTCTTGCCACCACTCGTCTTCCCTCTCACCTCCTCCTCCCAGGCCGGCAGACAAGTGTTTGTGTGACTCTTACCAGATTCATGTGTCTTTCCTTCTAAATTTTCTTTCTCTCTTCTCTCCTCCCATCTCTCATTTTCTTCCTCTCCTTTCCTTCTGTTCTCTGTTCTCTTCCTCTTCCTTCTCTCCTCTCATTTTCTCCCCCTTTTTCTCCTATATTTCCCCCTCTTCTCTTCTTCCCTCTCTTCTCCTCCCATTCTTCTTCTTTTGTCTTCTCTTTTCCTTCTCTGTTGTTCTCTTTTCTTCTCGTCTTATATCCTTCCAACCCTTCTCCTTCTCCTCCTCTTCTTCTTCTTCTTCTTCTTCTTCTATCACACATTCGTTGTCTACAATAATGTTTGTTCAACTCTTCAGCGAGTTGTGTTGGTGTGTGGACATGAGTGTGAGTCACGGTGAGTGAGAGTGTGTGGGCGTGATTTTGAGTGGGTGAGTGAGAGTGAGTGAGAGATTGATGGGGTGACTGAATGAGAGTGAGGGGTTGCGTGAGTGGGTGAGAATGTGTGAGAATGAGTGAGAATGAATGGTTGTATGGGAAAGCGAGAGAAGAATCCAACATTGTCTGTCTGTGTGTGTCTGTCTGTGTGTATCTGTCTGTGTCTGTCTGTGTGTATCTGTCTGTATGTGTCTATCAACAGTCGCCCGGTCTTCCCTTCTTGATAACCTGATTGGTCGCCCCGCCTCCAGGGTCGCTTTCTGATTGGTCCTCATTATCCAGCTCATTACGTCATTATATATTCACATCCCTATTGGCGGATGTGGGGTCTTAAGGGGAGGGGGTAGTTGTGATGGTAGTTATTGTGGTGGTGGTGGTTATGATGGTGGTAGTGGTGGTGGTGGTTATGATGGTGGTAGTGGTGGTGGTTGTGGTAGTTGTGATGGTAGTTATTGTGGTGGTGGTGGTTATGATGGTGGTAGTGGTGGTGGTGGTTATGATGGTGGTAGTGGTGGTGGTGGTTATGATGGTGGTAGTGGTGGTGATAGTGGTTGTTATGATGATGGTGGTAGTGGTGGTGGTTATGATGGTGGTAGTGGTGGTGGTGGTTATGATGGTGGTAGTGGTGGTTGTGGTTGTTATGATGGTGGTAGTGGTGGTGGTAGTGGTTGTTATGATGGTGGTAGTGGTGGTTGTGGTTGTGGTGGTAAAGATGGTTGTTGTTATGGTAGTGGTAGTAGTGGTGATGATAATTGCGATGGTTGTTGTAGTGGTGGTGGCTGTTGTGATTGTGATAGTGGTTGTGTTGGTGGTGGTTATAGTGGCGGTGGTTGTTATAATGATGGTGGTTATGGTGGTGGTTGTGGTAATGATGGTTGTAGTGGTGGTAGTACTGGTAGATGTGGTGGTGGTGGTGGAGGGGGGGGGGGAGAGCTAAATACCCCAAACACAACACTGGCACTGAACCACAGCTAAAACACAAGTCACTACCACAACACATACAGCTAAGAAACAACCACAGCTAAAGCACAATTCACTACCACAGCACATAAAGCTAAGAAACAACCACAGCTAAAGCACAATTCACTACCACAGCACATAGAGCTAAGAGTCAACCACAGCTAACTACCAAACACCATTTAACACTCAAAGGCTTTACCTGCAGCTAAAAATATTAATTGTTTAATCACAGCGGAAAGTTGAACCAGTGAAGGAAACTCTCTCTCTCTCTCTCTCTCTCTCTCTCTCTCTCTCTCTCTCTCCATAGATGATTCAGAAAAGAATATATACATATAGCCAAACGGAAAGACAGACAGCCCGACAGATAGACAGTCATACAGACAGGTAAACCGACAGAGAGACAGACAGCCCGCCAGATAGACAGTCATACAGACAGGTAAACCGACAGAGAGACAGACAGCCCGACAGATAGACAGTCATACAGACAGGTAAACCGACAGAGAGACAGACAGCCCGCCAGATAGACAGTCATACAGACAGGTAAAGCGACAGAGAGACAGACAGCCCGCCAGATAGACAGTCATACAGACAGGTAAACCGACAGAGAGACAGACAGCCCGCCAGATAGACAGTCATACGGACAGGTAAACCGACAGAGAGACAGACAGCCCGCCAGATAGACAGTCATACAGACAGGTAAACCGACAGAGAGACAGACAGACAGTTTTATCCCATGATCCAATAATTGCCGAAATAGTCACATCTGCTCGCGTACCTCGATATGTAAATGGCCTTCCAATACCCGAGGCTGTCAGGTGTGTAGCTTCAGGTGTGTTCCTTCAGGTGTACAGCTTCTTCAGGTGTGTCGCTTCAGGTGTGTAGCTTTAGGTAGGTGGCTTCAGGTGGGTGGCTTTTGGAGTGTCGCTTCAGGTGTATTGCTTCAGGTGTGTAGCTTTAGGTAGGTGGCTTCAGGTGGGTGGCTTTTGGAGTGTCGCTTCAGGTGTGTGACTTCAGGAGTGTAGCTTCAAGTGGGTTGCTTCAGGTGTGTCGCTTCAGGCGTACAGCTTCTTCAGGTGTGTCGCTTCAGGTGCGTTCCATCACGTGTGTTGCTTCAGGTGTGTGGCATCAGGTGTGTAGCTTCAAGTGGGTTGCTTCAGCTGTGTCGCTTCAGGTGTGTTCCTTCAGGCGTACAGCTTCTTCAGGTGTGTCGCTTCAGGTGTGGCTTCTGAAGTGTGGCTTCAGGTGTGTGGCTTCTGAAGTGTAACTTCTAAAGTGTGGCTTCTGGTGTCTGACTTCTGCAGTGTGGCTTCATGTGTATCTTCAGGTGTGTAGCTTCAGGTGTATATCTTCAGGTGTGTGGCTTCTGGAGTGTGGTTTCTGAAATGTGGCTTTAGCAGATGTGGCTTTAGGTGTGTTGCTTGTGGAGTGTTGCCTCTGCAGTGTGGCTTCATTTGTACCTTCAAGTGTGTAGCTTCAGGTGTATATCATCAGGTGTTTAGCTTCAGGTGTATATCTTCAGGTGTGTAGCTTCAGGTGTGTAACGTTGGAGTCAAAAGCTTTAAGTTATCGTCAGGAGGAGGAAGAACTGCCAGTGTGTCCTGAGGTGAGGCACTAATTACTACATTACCTTCTACTTCTTTCTTCTTTCCTTCCTTCTTCTTTCCTTCCTTCTTCTTTCTTCTTTCCTTCCTTCTTCTTTCTTCTTTCTTCCTTCTTCTCTTTTCTTTCCTTCCTTCTTCTTTCTGTCCTTCCTATATCTTACTTTTATTTTTTTATTATTTACTTCATTCTTCTTTTTTCTTTTCCTTTTTTTTCATACTTCATTCTTCTTTCAGATATACCTCTTCCTTTTCTCTTCTTTCTTCCTTTCTTATTCTTCTTCCTTCCTTCTTGATTATTTCTTTTTTTCTTATTTCGTTCTTTTATCTTCTTCTTTCTTCTTTTTCTGTTTTCCATCCTTCTTTCTTTCTTACTTCCTTCATTCTTCTTCTTTTTCCTCTTTTATCTTCCTTGTTCTTCTACCACATATTTCTTTAATCTTTCTCCTATTCCTTCCTTCCTCATTTTCCGTCTCCCAGCTTAGTCGTGTGTGTGTGTGTGTGTGTAAAAGGACGAAAATTATGCCATAAAGGGAGGGTATAGGTAGGTAGGAGGGAGGGTATAGGTAGGAGGGAGGGAGGGAGGGAGAGAGGATAGGGAGGGTAAGATGGAGGGAGGGAACGTCCATATTACAAGGACCTAACCATCACCATAAAAGATATTATGAGGGAGTATGAGGGATGAGGTGAGGATTATGAGGGAGTATGAGGGATGAGGTGATGATTATGAGGGAGTATAAGGGATGAGGTGAGGATTATGAGGGAGTATGAGGGATGAGGTGAGGATTATGAGGGAGTATAAGGGATGAGGTGAGGATTATGAGGGAGTATGAGGGATGAGGTGAGGATTATGAGGGAGTATGAGGGATGAGGCGATGATTATGAGGGAGTATGAGGGATGAGGCGATGATTATGAGGGTGTATAAGGGATGAGGTGAGGATTATGAGGGAGTATGAGGGATGAGGTGAGGATTATGAGGGAGTATGAGGGAGTATGAGGGATGAGGTGATGATTATGAGGGAGTATAAGGGATGAGGTGAGGATTATGAGGGAGTATGAGGAATGAGGCGATGATTATGAGGGAGTATGAGGGATGAGGCGATGATTATGAGGGAGTATAAGGGATGAGGTGAGGATTATGAGGGAGTATGAGGAATGAGGCGATGATTATGAGGGAGTATGAGGGATGAGGCGATGATTATGAGGGAGTATAAGGGATGAGGCGATGATTATGAGGGAGTATAAGGGATGAGGTGAGGATTATGAGGGAGTATGAGGGATGAGGTGATGATTATGAGGGAGTATAAGGGATGAGGTGATGATTATGAGGGAGTATGAGGGATGAGGTGAGGCGATGATTATGAGGGAGTATGAGGGATGAGGTGATGATTATGAGGGAGTATAAGGGATGAGGTGATGATTATGAGGGAGTATAAGGGATGAGGTGAGGATTATGAGGGAGTATGAGGGATGAGGCGATGATTATGAGGGAGTATGAGGGATGAGGCGATGATTATGAGGGAGTATAAGGGATGAGGTGAGGATTATGAGGGAGTATGAGGGATGAGGTGATGATTATGAGGGAGTATAAGGGATGAGGCGATGATTATGAGGGAGTATAAGGGATGAGGTGAGGATTATGAGGGAGTATGAGGGATGAGGTGATGATTATGAGGGCGTATAAGGGATGAGGTGATGATTATGAGGGAGTATGAGGGATGAGGTGAGGCGATGATTATGAGGGAGTATGAGGGATGAGGTGATGATTATGAGGGAGTATGAGGGATGAGGTGATGATTATGAGGGAGTATAAGGGATGAGGCGATGATTATGAGGGAGTATAAGGGATGAGGTGAGGATTATGAGGGAGTATGAGGGATGAGGCGATGATTATGAGGGCGTATAAGGGCGAAGAGGCGGGTGACGACAACACTAAATTAGTATATCTCTCCCGGGCTGATGAAGACACGTCCCAAGGGTGAGGGAGGGAGGTAAGGGGGGGGAGGAAGAAGGGAGAGAAGGGGCCATAGTTCTCGGGAGGGAAAGAGGAGGAGGAGAGAGGGCGGGAGGAAGGAAGGAAGGAAGGAAGGAAGGAAGGGAGAACAAGGGTCATGAATATGGATGTTTGGGATGACATCGAATGGGAGGACAAGAGTCAGCCTTCAGGTGAGGTTCATTACACAATATCGTGTTACCAGCGATGTTTAATAACCAGGTAGACAACAACAGTATGAACCAGTGGGGTGATGCCGACCAGAGAGAGAGAGAGAGAGAGAGAGAGAGAGATCATATAAACACCGGTCCCTGAGAGCCTTCATAGACGTCACTCAACAAAAACCTGGGCGACCTACAGCCTACCACAGTCCTGCTGCAGTCAGTTCAATACCTGCCTCTCCTGACTGACTGATTTAAACACACACACACACACACACACAAGACAAGACAATGGCATTACCTCGTCTCTCCCTGCCGTTCCCGTTACATCAAAGGATGGCATTATCCCTCCCCATCCACTCCATCTCGCCTCTACAACTTTTCCTTACCTTCCTCTCCTCCTTCTCCCCTCCTTTCCCCCCTCCATGACGTCACCAGTAGTTCCTCTCCTCCACATCCTTCACCTAAACCAACTAAATAAGATCCTCTGCCTTGTTCCCCTTTGAGGAGTTCGATATCCTTACACTATCCCGCTGCCAGACGTACAACAAACTTTTCTTATAACACTGCCGGACGAATTACTCTTTCCGTACACTCGATCATCCCATACTTCTATCCACTCAACCATTCGTACCTCCATCCACCCGCTTATTCGTCCATCCGCCTATCCGTCCATCCATCTACCTATCCATCATTTTGAAACCTTTTCAGAAGAGTTTGGGTGACCTGAGTGCTGGCCGGATTAAACCCACAAGTTCCAATAATTCTGTGGGTCCTGTGGGGGAGGGGAGGCAAGGGCTAAAGCACTCCCTGAGGAAATCAGGGACAGCCCTTCTTACCTAAGGGCCCGGGCCAGCTGCCAGCCCTAATTTCAGTGAATTTCTGGGGTCCTATCCTTGGCTGTTAATTTGGCTCACACACCGTGACGGGTTTTACCAAAGTCGGTCAAGTTGGAGTGATGGACTGCCCCTGGGTTTGTTGTTACTCTATTTCTTCTGATTTGTTTGTGTTATTTTATATTTGTGGTTTTCTCTTTTAATGATATTTTTTTATTTGTGTTTTATCTGTTGTATTTCTGTTTTATCTATTATTTTTTGCGTGTTTTTCTAATTTTTCTATTTTCATTTGTGTTTTTCTTCATAATCCATTTGTTTGTATACCTCCTTTATCCATGTCTTAATACCTCCGTCATCCATGTCTTAATACCTCCTTTATCCATGTCTTAATACCTCCGTCATCCATGTCTTAATACCTCCTTTATCCATGTCTTAATACCTCCGTCATCCATGTCTTAATACCTCCTTTATCCATGTCTTAATACCTCCGTCATCCATGACTTAATACCTCCGTCATCCATGTCTTAATACCTCCGTCATCCATGTCTTAATACCTCCGTCATCCATGTCTTAATACCTCCGTCATCCATGTCTTAATACCTCCGTCATCCATGTCTTAATACCTCCGTCATCCATGTCTTAATACCTCCGTCATCCATGTCTTAATACCTCCGTCATCCATGTCTTAATACCTCCGTCATCCATGTCTTAATACCTCCGTCATCCATGTCTTAATACCTCCTTTATCCATGTCTTAATACCTCCGTCATCCATGTCTTAATACCTCCTTTATCCATGTCTTAATACCTCCGTCATCCATGTCTTAATACCTCCGTCATCCATGTCTTAATACCTCCGCCATCCATGTCTTAATACCTCCGCCATCCATGTTTTAATACCTCCGTCATCCATGTTTTAATACCTCCGTCATCCATGTTTTAATACCTCCGTTATAACTGAGTATCAAAATAATCACTATAGAGCCGAGTGTTGAAACATAATATGATACTATGAGTGTTGTCATTTTTACCTGATTACCTGCCGGTCTGATTAGTTTGCACACCTGTGGGGGTCATGTGTGCTTCACAACACCTCGCTTTGTTTTATTGTTATTATATTATTGGCCTAGGTGTAGAATGAAAACACACACACACACACACACACAACACGTGCACATCACACAAAACGTTCGCACACAGACATGCACTGTACGCACATACACATACACACACAAATACATACATTTATCTCTCTCTCTCTCTCTCTCTCTCTCTCTCTCTCTGTCATTACACACAAAAATATACAACATAAATAATCGTTCATCATATAAATCCAACTTCAAATCCGCTTTAGTTTCACGAACGCTCTGGCCAAAGGGGATTTTCCTTGAAGCATCTTAAGTAGGGAGCAAATACCGTATATTGCGCACTTGTGTAGAGCTGCGCCAACGGACGATTTTTATACTAGAAATGCGCATGTTATTAGTCAGCGTGCGTCTATTGTAAGCAAATGCGCTGATCGTCAAGTAATGCGCTCCTGTCATGCAATGTATTATCCGTCAATGTATTGTATGTTATCTTGAGATAGTGCGCAGAATGTGGAGACTGCGTTTTTTGCCAAGCAGTGCGCTGAATATGAGAGTGGCGTATTTAACCATATAGTGCACCTAATATGAAAACTGCGCATTTATTCTATCAGTGCTCCCGATATGAAAACTGCACATTTATGCAACTATTGCGTTCAATGTAAAAATTCCGCATTAATTCAAGCAGATCACCTAATTTGAAAACTGCGCATTTATCGAAGCACTGCGCCGCTCACTGAATTTTCCACAAGGTAGTCTCTAATTAAGCTGAGTGACACAGGCGCTTTGTCGGACCTGCTGATTGTGGGGTAAATATATGATGGAGAGAGAGAGAGAGAGAGAGAGAGAGAGAGAGAGAGAGAGTACTGGTAATAATAATAATTGTTGTTGTTATTGTTGTTTTTCCTCATTAATACCTGACTCATCTTAATCAAATTATTAGTCACATATATAATAATAATTGATCAATCAATCAATCAGAGTACCGTCCTGAGGGGTGGCGACCACAATCCTCTACTCAAAACATTCTTGGGCTGTTTTAACCAGTCCTTTAATAACCTTTCACTATACCTCTTGGATAATATCTTGTCCAAAATTCTCCTTCCTTGCTTATAAAGTGCCTGAGACATCACACACACACACACACACACGGAACTACCACTGTGTACCCTCCACCCCCACCTCGAGGTACATTTGGGGACATTTACGACTGGTACACTCAGCATTGTCAATCCACCCTCTCCATGAGGTGTTAACCCTGGTAGTATCGACTCGTGAGTCCGAAGCATCAAGGGGGGAGATAACGAGGACCTGGTGTGAGGGGAGACGGGTTGAAGAGGGTGTTGGGGCTAGAGGGATGGGAGTAAAGGAGTTACTTGTGCAGCTACAACACAGTATTTATTAAGCAAGGATATACTGTAAATACATCGGGCAAAACACAAATTATGCTTAAATTGTATTACTGCATTAGGGTGGTATTCCCAGCTTGTACTACAAATCTGAGCGATTCTATGCACATTATTATTATTATTATTATTATTATTATTATTATTATTATTATTATTATTATTTTAGTTTTTTCTTTTTATGTAACTCTCACGTAATCTAGTGGTGATAGGGGGATGGTCTGGAGTCTCCCAATATGGTGTTTTTTATGATGGGGTGACTTTCATGACCCAATAAATGACGGATGTATTTGATTCAATTGAAGTAAGCATCAAATTATTAATATAACGTAATTTATAACAAAAACATAACCAGGAAGATGGCAAACTACGTTAATTATAAATAACATTAATGTGTGAATGACAATGATAAGCTAGTCGGCAGCATTTCAACCTGCTGCAAGGATTTCCTGATTGGTTAAAGTTTTAGTGCACATTACTAAATAAAGCGTCAATGACTTTTGGCTGCTGGCCGGAAGCGTTAAGGGGGCTGTGTGTGTGTGTGTGTGTGTGTGTGTGTGTGTGTGTGTGTGTGTGTGTTTTGTTTTTTGTTGCTGTAATAGTGATATAATGCGATGAGAAAGGAAAGTAATGGTGAAATCAGCAGTTGGTGGAGTGAAGCGGATATCATGTTTATGGTGGGAATGAACGAGAAATTATAACATGAATGGTAGAGTTAACCCTCGTTCTCTGTCAAGTGTTAGTTATGCGGGTACCAGCTGTAGCGTCATGGTGTGCAGAGCTCCCGTACGTCTGGGGTGTCGTAACAACCTGTGCCTTAGGTGAGGTGATGTGACTAAGGAGACGAAGGGGAGAGGACGATCCCCGTACGCTGAACAGAAGACAGGGGACACGTGCACCGCCATACTGTTGTGTTAAGTAAAAATTACTTAATCTCTGAATTCTAATGCTTCATATTTGGTTGTAGTGTCAATGAGATAAATAAATAAAACACTATTTCATTCTGTCTGCTATAGTATGCGTTTTTTGTATGCTACAACAATATACTATACCATATTAATGATGTAAATATGCGCAAAATGATCAGAGATGATGCTTCTCCTGTCACGTAAATTATATTTGATAATAAGGCAATAAATTTGGTTATTTGAGACAGAAATGCGGCTGGTCGGACTATGGACTTTGTTTCAGAATCCGAGACACCACACTACAAAGGAACAAACGAATGGAGGAAACTGCAGCGGGCCTATTGGCCCATACTGGGCGGTCCCATTTACACCCAACCCCTATCGCTCAAGGTCAAACTGTTGTGGATCCCCTCTCACATAGGCCTCATAAAACATGACAGAGTTGATGCCCTCGCCAAACTCGCGTCTGACAAAGACACCGTTGAATACAATTCGGGTCTATCAAAAAGAACCCTTAAAACTGTAATTAGGAAAGAACTTATTGATGAGTTTGACGCAAGTAGACAAGTGCAAACAGGCACTAGTCGATCCATAGGTTACCATGATGAGATGTATCAAGTGAAACATGTATATGGAGCAAGTAACAAGATCACTAGATTGCAAGATGTTGTAACCGCTAGATTAAGGTTAGGATATAAGTACCTTTGGCAGTATGTTCCTCAAGCAGATGTAAACAAGACTAAATGTAAAGTGTGTGGCCATACATATGGCCACACACTTGAACACTACGTCCTCGACTGTGTGAAGATAGAACCTTTTAGGGACAGGTCCAAGCACACTGAGTGTGAAATGGCACAACACTTCATCTCTAATGGCAAGATAGCCGACATATTAAGATTGTATCCACTTTTTTGCCTCTTAGTAACTATATCAATTCTCATGTACAGAACCAAATACCCAATGTGCTTGAATACCTCTCAGGTAAATGTGAATAACAATGTGTGAGGCCAGACGTACTGCCTCACACGCCTGTACTCACGCATTTGTGAATAAGTTACCCTTTATGTATGGAACTAAACAAATAATGTAAGTGAAATACTGTGTAACATTCAGTGCCATAATATCCTGACAACGGGGGTTAATGATTGTGACCCTTTGTAAACCCTACACTGTAATCCTTTTGCGCTACCGCTCACAGGATGAGTGTGGGGTGCACAATAAAGTAGTCGTTGCAAGCGGCAAAATCAAATCAAATCATATATCCGTCCAACCTATGTTTGAAGCTACCCAGGGTATTCAAGTTGATGATGATATTTGGTAACTTGTTCCACTCGTAGAGTATTCAAAACCAATGATTACCTATTTCGCGCCTAAATTTGAATTTGTCTAATTTAAAACCATTGTTACGAGTTCGCTCCTGGTTGGATAGTTTGAGTACCTTTGTTATATCACCTTTGTTTAGCCCTGACTTCCATTTAACACCTCTATCATATCGCCTCTCACTTTACGTCTCTCGAGGGAGTTCAAATTAGGATGTTTTAACCTGTCTCTGTACTCAAGGTTCCTAATGCCCGGCATTAGTCTTGTCATTCTCCTCTGAACTCTCTCCAGGGATTCTATATCCATTCTGTAATACGGTGACCAGAATTGAACTGCGTAATTCAAGTGAGGTCTCACAAGCGCAAGATATAGTTTTAGGATGACCTCTCTAGTCTTGTAACTAACACTCCTTTGTGTGAACCCAAGTACTTTATTAGCCTTGTTTCGAGCATATACACTTTGTTTACTTGGCTTAAGATTCCTACTTATCATTATTCCTAAATCTTTCTCACATTCGGATTTTTCTGTAACATCGTTGTTCAACTGATATCTGATTTCTCTGTTTGTCCACATTGAATTTCATTTGCCATTTTTCACATCATTCAAAAACTTTGTTTAGATCTTCCTGTAGTTTTGCGGAGTCCTCGTCAGATTTATTTATACGCCCTTTTTAGTGTCATCGCAAATATACCTACGTTGCTGTCTACGCCGATATCTATGTCGTTTATGTATATATAATAAATAATAATCGTCCAAGTACTGAGCCTTGGGTTACACCACTAGTGACGTTACTCCAATCGGATTTAGTGCAGTAATGCTCAATTGCTGTTTCCTGCCCTGTAGCCACTCACTAATCCATTTTAGAATATCTCCTCCAATGCCACGAGCCTCCACTTTTCTTATTAGTCTTTCGTGTGCGACTCTGTCGAAGGCTTTACTGAAGTCAAGTTATACCACATCATCGTGGTGCCCCTCGTCCACTGATTCGAAAAGAGCTAAAAAGAATGTTAATAGACTAGTTAAACATGAACGCCCGCTTGTAAGAACATAAGAAAATAAGGAGTCTTCAATAGGCCGGTTGGCCTGTGCATGGCATCTCCAGTCGAGAGTTACTACTACTCTCTATCATCCATGAATCTATCTAGCCTCCTTTTAAAACTTCCCAGCGTTCCAGTACTTACTACAAAGTTGCTAAGCTTGTTCCACTCGTCCACCACCCTATTTGTGAACCAGTTCATTTCTATCTCCCTCCTAAACCTAAACTTATCCAACTTAAGTCCGTTGCTACGGGTCCTATCCTGCTCGGATATTATAAAAACTTTATCTATATCTCCTTTATTGATTCCTTTCACCCACCTAAATACTTCTATCATATCTCCCCGCACTTTTCGTCTATCTAGGGAATGCAAGTTTAGTTTCTTTAATCTATCTTGATATGGAAGGTTTTTAAGTCCCGGAATCATTTTCGTCATTCTTCGCTGCACCGACTCCAGTGAATTGATATCCATTCTATAATTAGGGCACCAGAACTGAACCGTATAATCGAGTGCAGCCTGAGTAGCACAAGATATAGTTGCAATATGACCTCTGCACTCTTATTACTTACACTTCTATATATAAAACCTAATACTCTGTTTGCCTTATTTCGAACATTAACGCACTGTTTTCTAGGCCGTAGGTCCAGGCTTACAAGTACCCCTAAGTCTCTTTCACAAGTCGACTTCTCTAGGTTGATGTTGTTAAGGCTGTATACATTGACAGTATTTGTTCTTCCAATATTAAGTACGCTGCACTTGCTGGTGTTGAATTTCATTTGCCATTTTTCTGACAACTCCTGCAGTTTATTTAAATCCTCCTGTAGGGCATTTACATCCTGCTCTGAATTAATCTGCCGCCCTATTTTGGTGTCATCCGCAAACTTACTTATGTCACTGCTGATCCCAGTACCTAGATCGTTTAGGTAGATTATGAACAAGAGTGGGCCCAGTACTGACCCCTGGGGAACCCCCCTGGTTACACAGCCCCACTCAGATTTAACACCATCTACGCTGTGACCCTCTGTGTTCTATCGGCGAGTGATTATTTTATCCAATTTAAAACTTTCCCCTCGATACCATGAGCCTTAACTTCTCTCAGAAGCCTCTGATGCGGTACTCTGTCAAACGCTTTGCTAAAGTCTAAGTAAATAACATAGTAATTTTCGTCATTATCTACTACCTCGAAGACTTTCCTAAAAAAACGTCAGCAGATTTGTTAGACAAGATTTTCCCTTTGTAAACCCATGTTGAGAGTTGTAGATTAATTTGTTTTTCTCTAAATGCGATCGGATGCTATTTGCTATAGTTGATTTAAGGAATTTCCCCACTATTGACGTCAAAGTAATCGGCCGGTAATTTGATGCTGATGCTCTGTCTCCCTTTTTGAATATGGGTCTATTTGTTTACTAACATCGTTACCAGTCACTATTATCTCGCTTAATCTATTTTCTTCCCTATCTCTGTATAGAGTCGGTGCCTCGGGTATCATGTTTAAATTTTCGGTGGTGAAAACTGTTGAAAAATATTTATTCAGATTATTGCTCATTTCTCGAGCGTTATCAGTTAGCTCGCCGGTCCAATCTTTTCTCGTGTTTTAGTCTGATACATTTGAAAGAATCCCTTGGGGGTTTGACTTCGCCTCCCTTACTACCTTCAGTTCATTATTCCTCTTTGCTTTTCTTATCTCGGTCTTAACCCTACCGGCCAATACCTTATAATAATCTCGGAGGTAAACTTCACCACGATTTATTCTCCTACCTATAGCCTTCCTTTGTCCAGTAATATACTGTAAATAATTATTTATCCATTTAGGGTCATTGTCTGATCTGAGTTTCCTGTATGGTATGCTCTGCCCTTGTGCATTAAGTAACTCATTATTTAAATAATTGTTGTGGAACTCGTCAACCCCAGATCTCGTGATCAGGTCATCTTCAACCTTCATATTTGTGAGGATATCGTTGTCAGGTCTTCAGGTAAGGTAAGGTCGCCCTCTGTGGGTACATTGTGCGGGGTCACCAAAGCGAGATCATGTAATCCAACCCCAAATATGATACCCCTTCTCTCAGCTGCCTTTTCAACCTAGAATGTATCAAAGTTCGCCCTTCTAAAATCTGAGACTTTAATAGAATTTTCCTTGCGACTGCCATTAAATTTTAATTGAAATCTCACTTCTTTGTGATCGCTGTTGGCAAGCTCGTTCTCTACCTCGACATTACTAATGAGGTTTTTTCTGTTTGACAGAACTAAATCGAGTATATTATTACCTCGGGTGGGTTCGGTTATATGTTGACTTAGGAAACAGTCCTGAACTGTTTCAAGAAAATCATTGGATTCGGAGTTACATGTAATGTCGATCCAATCTATTTGGCTAAAGTTAAAGTCGCCTACTATACAGACATTGCTATGCCTGGAAGCCCTGCGCATTTCATCCCAAATAAGTCGCTCATTAGGAGGTCTATATATTACTCCTGCGATTAATTTTTCCCTACCATCGATTGATTCTATCCAAATTGTTTCTGTATTCCGCTCAGTTTTTATTTCCTTATTTATTTCACACTTCAGATTATCCCTGATATATATTGGTACTCTGCCTCCTTTCCTAATCTGCCTATCGGTATGGAATAATTTGTAACCTGCAATTTGGTATTCGACAGGTAACTCACGTGAGTCTAGGTTTATCCATGTTTCGGTGAATGCTATTATATCGATTTTTTCGGTACATACCAACTCCCTGATTTCATCCATTTTGCTTCGCATACCCCTACTGTTTGCGTAGTAGACATTTAAGATAGTCGTGTTCTGAGTCCTCTTTTTGACGCGTTTAGGTTTTAACTCCCTGCCTGGTTTAGTTTTGCCATCATTCCTAGCTCTGTTTCTCTGCAACCTTTCACTTACCCGTTCCCACTGCAGTCTCCTCCACCTCCGTGCCCATATGTTCCCCTAGCAGTTTAATGACTTCGACATCTTTTGAACTGCCCTCTCGAGAAAGCCAGCCAGGGTTGCCACCCCATCCCTAGACAGATGCGCCCCATCCCTAGCATAAAGGCCCCTTCTGCCGTAAAAGTTGTCCCAGTTGTCAATGAATGGGACTGATATTGACTACCTTTTGACCCACACCACACTCCATAAAGCCGAGCATTATACGTATTTATTCTTGACGATTTCGTAACAGTAAAATAAAGTGGTAGATTTATACTGTGTAACCATCCAGGTTACTGTTTCAGCCTTACAGTGTCGACTACAGGACAGACATTATTCACTCCACGTTAGATGAATGGATCGAGACTGATAACATTACTACTCACTTATTTATGTACTGGCTCTCTGTCCAGGACTTAAGCTAGTAGAGTAACTGATGTATCATAGTTTTGATATAATGTTTTGTAATTTTATGTATCAATTACAAATAACAGTTGCTCGGTAACAGGTCCCTACTTTGGACACGAGGTGCAGTTCAATTATTATCAGTTTCTTTTCTATAAAATATTGTTGTTAACATAAAACAATGTCTGCCTTTTATTCATGAAGTGGTTAACGCGTGCTCTCATTTACAGGTTGACCAGTAGTCGTAGCCTCACACAGGCCCCTCTTTTATCATGGTTATGTGCAGGTTAACGTTTACCAAGGCACCATACAGTACAGATGTAATATATTATTATTCAACATAACACTCATGAAGGTTAACACTGAGTCAAATATAAAATTTATCTTTTAAAGTATCTTTGTTTGGAGACCTCTGCGTCTTGTTAAAACATGTAGCAATTGCAGGGGGCAGCCGTCACAACTTTTTACCAACTCACTCTTCCCGGGCTGTGGCAGTCGGATAATTTTTATTCAATATTATTCCACAACTATGACATGTATGAATGTTCATAAAATGTTTCAGTTAAAATATTCAACGAGCGTTATGAACATGGCAGGCATTGTGTTACATTTTTGTGACGATGGTTATTCGATATCTTATTTTGTTTGTCATCATCTCTAACGAACGTGACATGGTCCTGAACCGTTGATGATCTATATGCTTCTTTGTTTCCATATGTTCCCATAGATTGATTGATGTAGTATGGGAGTTTATCACATTATACACCTGACTGATATGTTGGTCTGGCCTCGCTCAGGGTCAAGCACAGAAGGTTTACAATGGTCTTTATAATGAGTTGAGTGATTATCTTAACATGATGCGTGCGCTTACCAAGTTTATATTGAAAAAATATTTAAGTCTTCACTGATAATAAGATGGTGTCAATTTAGAGATAGCGGTAAGTTATATGCTGCTCGACTGACCCACCACAGCACAGCCAAACACACACACAGAGCCACACAAACACATCCCTACTCTACACACAGAGCAACACAGCCATACACACACGGCCATGTATACACACAGCTACACAACCACACACAACCCACACGCACAACTCACAGCCACAAAACAAAGATATTTATTATAACATATCACTCACTAACTCACTCTCCCACCCACTCATCCACCCACTCACTCTCCCACTCACTTTCCCACTCACTTTCCCATTCGCCCAACAACTCACCCATTCACTCACCTAACCACCCACCCACTGACTCTCCCACTCACCTAACCACTCACTCACTGACTATCCCACTCACCTAACCACCCACTCACCCACTGATTCTCCCACTCACCCAGTGACACTCCCACTCACCTAAACACTCACCCACTGACTGACTCACTCCGACTCTCACTCACTCACTCACTCACAACAAGAAGATTGAATCAAATCACCAGGTCTGACCCTCACAACTATTACCTCAATTAGGACTAAGCTGACCATCCATCACCTTCCCTCACTCTCAAAGCTTCCTACGCTAAATTTTCCTCAATTATCATGGTCTAATTTTCAGAGGTTCATACGTTAATTGAGATGACGTGAAGGTTAACCCCTCTGGCTTATTTCACCTTAAGATTAACCATACTAACATAAACCTAACCTAACCTAACCTATCTCAACCTAACCTAACCTAGCTCAACCAAACCTAACCTAACTTAACTTGAGGTTCTTATTATTAGTGGCTGGTAATGCAGTGGAAGCACCCCTTGGAGAAAAACCCGAACCAGCACAAATACACATAAATTAAAACAATATATTTTCCGTGACCCGCAGAAAGATAGCACCTGTGATTGGGGTGAATGAGACTCACTGTAAAATTTGACACTTCTATTCCCTCCAACACTACAGTCACAAACAATAATGGTACACCAACATATGCACACCTCTTAGCCTGGCTTAAAACACTACACTGGGGAACAAAGGTTATACAAGATATAAAAAATAGGTAACAGTGCTACTTACACCAGAATGAGGAGCTCATCTGAAAACAGTTCCTCGTTATCTCACGTCCCTTAGTGACACATAATCATTAGAATACAATACTATCAAGCACTGGGGAAATGGCATGAAACATTAAGAAATTATTAACTCCACCATGAACAGGCCTTAAGGGTACTCAACAAAATAAGATCAGTCCCTGAGAACTGGGAATAAACAATATTAAGAAAATTATTAACTACATACACATTCTAAACACACCTTACCACTATTTCCCGTAACATGCATCACACAAGCTCAGAACACACTCATACCGGGGAGACAAAATGTTTCCCCAAGTACCCACTAGACTCCTGGTCTCAGTGTGTGACCGTTCATTCACTCAGATAGCCTCAGTTTACACTCAGTACATCCATGAAACGGAAGCGAGTGGGGGCCAGTCAGCCACTGAAACCTGTCCAGCTGAGGGAGGCTCTATTTTCCCGTTCTGGAACAAAATTTTCTGACTAACCGAAGACACGTGGTGTTGTGAACCTAAGTGGGAAGAACTGATCAACCAATGCTGGTGCTGGTCCCACGTAGTTTAGTTGTCGGGGACACTCGTTCACTCGAGAGGCCCCAGCTAAAACCTTGCTAACCAGTGACAAGCCTGCTCCGATCGTTCCAATCACGACAATCGCCAATCATCAATCGCCAAACGGCAGTCATCAAACGACAGTCAACAATTGCAGTCAAGTGGGTTCTGCCGAAACCCTGCAAAGAACTCACTGTTAACTATTGTTAACTTCTATCACCGCCCTGTCTAAACCCTGTCTGAGATCGAATAAAACTTACTTGCTACACTGGAGACATGTGCGCGCGGGGACCTGACCACGAGAGCGCTTTTTTTTGCACGGACGCTTAGACCAAAACTTGTCTGTTCTGCGCTGTCGTCTGACTGAGAACCAGCCAGTGTTTCCCCAAGGCGGTAGCCTGGGCCTATGTGACATATTTTCCCGCATAACTAATAGATTGAGAAACGATCTATAATAATTTAAAATTTAATATTGTCATTTAATTTCATGATTCGCGTCCATTAATTTGGTAAATTACATTTAATATCATATAGGCCCAGTCCCAAAAGTCTCCGTCCGCTTGGGAGGGAGGCGTTGTTGGCGCTTGGCCAACCTGTCACGTGGCTTCGAATGACTCAGCGTATCGGCATCTTGGTTATCCACGCAATAAAGTCTCAGAATATCACACCGAATCTTCTGAATATTTCATATATACTGTGTATCTTGTGTGTTGCTACCCACACCTACAGCTACATCTACACCTACACCTACATCTACATCTACACCTACATCTACACCTACATCTACATCTACATCTACACCTACACCTACATCTACACCTACATCTACATCTACATCTACACCTACATCTACATCTACACCTACATCTACACCTATATCTACATCTACACCTACATCTACACCTATATCTACATCTACACCTACATCTACACCTACACCTACACCTTCATCTACAGCTACAGCTACACCTACAGCTACAGCTACACCTGCACCTACACCTACAGCTACAGCTACACCTGCACCTACAGCTACATCTACAGCTACAGCTACACCTGCATCTACCCCTACACCTACACCTGCATCTACACCTACATCTACACCTGCATCTACATCTACACTTGCATCTACATCTACACCTGTATCTACATTTACACCTACAGCTACATCTACATCTACACCTGCATCTACACCTACACCTACACCTACATCTACACCTACACCTACACCTACACCTACATCTACACCACATCTACACTACACCCGCATCTACATCTACACCTACATTACACCTACATCTACACCTACATCTACAGCTACATCTACACCTACACCTACACCTACATCTACACCACACCTACACCTACATCTACACCCACATCTACATCTACACCTACATCTACATCTACACCTACATCTACATCTACACCGCATCTACATCTACATCTACACCTACATCTACATCTACACCTACATCTACATCTACACCTACACCTACATCTACACCTACATCTACATCTACACCTACATCTACACCTACACCTACATCTACATCTACATCTACACCACATCTATATCTACACCTACATCTACACCTACCACTACATCTACACCTACACCTACATCTACACCTACCCCTACATCTACACCTACAACTACACCTACACTACACTACATCTACACCTACATCTACATCTACACCTACATCTACACTACATCTACACCTACATCTACACCCACACTATATCTACACCTACATCTACACTACATCTACATCTACACTACACCTACATCTACACCTACACCTACATCTACACTACATCTACATCTACACCTACATCTACACCTACATCTACACCTACACTACATCTACACCACATCTATATCTACACCACATCTACATCTACACCTACATCTACACCTACACCTACACCTACATCTACATCTACACCTACATCTACATCTACAACTACATCTACATCTACACCTACATCTACACCTACATCTACACCTTCATCTACACTACACCTACATCTACATCTACACCTACATCTACACCTACAACTACACCTACAACTACACTACATCTACACCACACTATATCTACACCTACATCTACATCTACACCTACACTACATCTACACCTACATCTACATCTACATCTACACCTACATCTACACCTACATCTACACTACACCTACATCTACACTACACCTACATCTACACCTACACCTACATCTACACTACACTACACCTACATCTACACCTACACCTACATCTACACCTACATCTACACCTACATCTACACCTACACCTACATCTACACCTACACCTACATCTAAACCTACATCTACATCTACACCTACACCTACATCTACATCTACACCTACACCTACATCTACACCTACATCTACATCTACACCTACATCTACACCTACATCTACACCTACATCTACACCTACATCTACACCTACATCTACATCTACATCTACACCTACATCTACACCTACACCTACACCTACACTGCATCTACATCTACACCTATACTACCCCTACACCTACATCTACACCTACATCTACACCTACACCTACATCTACACCTACATCTACATCTACATCTACATCTACACCTACATCTACACCTACACCTACATCTACAACTACACCTACATCTACACTACATCTACATCTACACCTATACCTACCCCTACACCTACATCTACACCTACATCTACATCTACACCTGCATCTACATCTACACCTACCCCTACATCTACACCTACACCTACATCTACACCTACCCCTACACCTACACCTACATCTACACCTACACCTACATCTACACCTTCATCTACATCTACACCTACACCTACATCTACACCTACACCTACATCTACATCTACACCTTCATCTACATCTACACCTACACCTACATCTACACCTTCATCTACATCTACACCTACCCCTACACCTACATCTACACCTACATCAACATCTACACCTACACCTACATCTACATCTACATCTACATCTACACCTACATCTACACCTACATCTACATCTACACCTACACCTACATCTACATCTACACCTTCATCTACATCTACACCTTCATCTACATCTACCCCTACCCCTACACCTACATCTACACCTACACCTACATCTACATCTTCACTTACATCTACACCAACACTCCTCCACTAACACCTACACAAACCCATACACCAACACACCTGCACACGTCCACCAACACACCTACACCAACAAACCTCCACCAACACACCTACACCTTCACCAACACACCTACACCAACACACCTACACCAACACCAACACACCTACACCAACAAACCTCCACCAACACACCTACACCAACACACCAACACCAACACCAACACACCTACACCAACACACCTACACCAACACTCCTACACCAACACACCTACACCTACACCCACACACCTACACCAACACACCTACACCAACACACCTACACCTACACACCTACACCAACACACCTACACACACACACCTACACCAACACACCTCCACCAACACACCACACACCTACACCAACACACCTACACCTACACACCTACACCAACACACCTACACCAACACACCTACACCAACACACCAACACACCTACACCAACACACCTACACCTACACACCTACACCTACACACCTACACCAACACACCTACACCTACACACCTACACCTACACACCTACACCATCACACCTACACCTACACACCTACACCAACACACCTACACCAACACACCTACACCAACACACCTACACCAACACACCTACACCTACACCAACACACCTACACCAACACACCTACACCAACACACCTACACCAACACACCTACACCAACACACCTACACCAACACACCTACACCAACACACACACACCAACACACCTACACCAACACACCTACACCAACACACCTACACCAACACACCTACACCAACACACCTACACCAACACACCTACACCAACACTCCTACACCAACACTCCTACACCAACACACCTACACCAACACACCTACACCAACACACACACACCTACACACCTGCACCAACACACCTGCACCAACACACCTACACCAACACACACACACCTACACACCTACACCAACACACACACACCAACACACACACACCAACACACCTACACCAACACACCTACACCAACACACACACACCAACACACCTACACCAACACACCTACACCAACACACCTACACCAACACACCTACACCAACACACACACACCAACACACCTACACCAACACACCTACACCAACACACACACACCAACACACCTACACCAACACACCTACACCTACACACCTACACACCTACACCAACACACCTACACCAACACACCTACACCAACACACACACACCAACACACCTACACCAACACACCTACACCAACACACCTACACCAACACACACACACCAACACACCTACACCAACACACCTACACCAACACACCTACACCAACACACCTACACCAACACACACACACCAACACACACACACCAACACACCTACACCAACACACCTACACCTACACACCTACACCTACACACCTACACCAACACACCTACACCAACACACCTACACCAACACTCCTACACCACACACCTACACCAACACACCTACACCAACACTCCTACACCAACACCTACACCTACACACATACACCTACACACCTACACCAACACACCTACACCATCACACCTACACCATCACACCTACACCTACACACCTACACCAACACACCTACACCAACACACCTACACCAACACACCTACACCTACACCAACACACCTACACCAACACACCTACACCAACACACCTACACCAACACACCTACACCTACACCAACACACCTACACCAACACACCTACACCTACACCAACACACCTACACCAACACACCTACAACAACACACCTACACCATCACACCTACACCTACACACCTACACCAGCACACCTACACCAACACACCTACACCAACACACCTACACCTACACCAACACACCTACACCTACACACCTACACCAACACACCTACACCTACACACCTACACCTACACACCTACACCAACACACCTACACCTACACCATCACACCTACACCAACACACCTACACCTACAGCAACACACCTACACCTACACCAACACACCTACACCAACACACCTACACCATCACACCTACACCAACACACCTACACCAACACACCTACACCAACACACCAACACACCTACACCAACACACCTACACCAACACACCAACACACCTACACCAACACACCAACACACCTACACCAACACACCTACACCATCACACCTACACCAACACACCATCACACCTACACCTACACACCTACACACCTACACCAACACACCTACACCAACACACCTACACACCTACACCAACACACCTACACACCTACACCAACACACCTACACACCTACACCATCACACCTACACCAACACACCTACACACCTACACCAACACACCTACACCAACACACCTACACACCTACACCAACACACCTACACCAACACACCTACACACCTACACCAACACACCATCACACCTACACCAACACACCTACACACCTACACCAACACACCTACACACCTACACCAACACACCTACACACCTACACCATCACACCTACACCAACACACCTACACACCTACACCAACACACCTACACACCTACACCAACACACCTACACACCTACACCATCACACCTACACCAACACACCTACACACCTACACCAACACACCTACACCAACACACCTACACACCTACACCAACACACCTACACCAACACACCTACACCTACACACCTACGCCAACACATCTACACCAACACACCTACACCTACACACCTACACCAACACACCTACACCTACACACCTACACCAACACACCTACACCAACACACCTACACCTACACACCTACACCTACACACCTACACCAACACACCTACACTAACACACCTACACCATCACACCTACACCAACACACCTACACCAACACACCAACACACCTACACCAACACACCTACACCAACACACCTACACCAACACACCTACACCAACACACCTACACCAACACACACACACTAACACACATACACCTACACACCAACACCTACACATCTACGCCAACACACCTACGCCAACACACCTACACCTACACACCTACACCTACACATCTACGCCAACACACCTACACCAACACACCTACACCTACACACCTACACCAACACACCTACACCAACACACCTACACACCTACACCAACACACCTACACCAACACACCTACACCAACACACCTACACACCTACACACCTACACCAACACACCCACACCAACACACCTACACCTACACACCTACGCCAACACACCTACACACCTACACCTACACACCTACACACCTACACCTACACACCTACACACCTACACCAACACACCTACACCAACACACCTACACCACACACCTACACCAACACACCTACACCAACACACCTACACCAACACACCTACACCTACACATCTACGCCAACACACCTACACTAACACACCTACACCTACACACCTACACCTACACATCTACGCCAACACACCTACACCAACACACCTACACCTACACCAACACACCTACACCAACACACCTACACCAACACACCTACACCAACACACCTACACCTACACACCTACACCAACACACCTACACCAACACACCTACACCTACACACCTACACCAACACACCTACACCATCACACCTACACCATCACACCTACACCTACACACCTACACCAACACACCTACACCAACACACCTACACCAACACACCTACACCTACACCAACACACCTACACCAACACACCTACACCAACACACCTACACCAACACACCTACACCTACACCAACACACCTACACCAACACACCTACACCTACACCAACACACCTACACCAACACACCTACACCAACACACCTACACCATCACACCTACACCTACACACCTACACCAGCACACCTACACCAACACACCTACACCAACACACCTACACCTACACCAACACACCTACACCTACACACCTACACCAACACACCTACACCAACACACCTACACCACACACACCTACACCAACACACCTACACCACACACACACCTACACCAACACACCTACACCATCACCAACACACCTACACACCTACACCAACACACCTACACCAACACACCTACACCAACACCACACACCTACACCAACACACCTACACCACACACACCAACACACCTACACACACACACACCAACACACCTACACCAACACACCTACACCAACACTCCTACACCAACACACCTACACCAACACACCTACACCAACACACCTACACCAACACACCTACACCAACACACCTACACCAACACACACACACCAACACACACACACCTACACACCTACACCAACACACACACCAACCAACACACCTACACCAACACACCTACACCAACACACCTGCACCAACACACCTACACCTACACACCTACACCAACACACCTACACCAACACACCTACACCAACACACACACACCAACACACCTACACCAACACACCTACACCAACACACCTACACCAACACACCTACACCAACACACCTACACCAACACACCTACACCAACACACCTACACCAACACACCTACACCAACACACACAAACCTACACACCTACACCTACACATCTACGCCAACACACCTACACTAACACACCTACACCTACACACCTACACCTACACATCTACGCCAACACACCTACACCAACACACCTACACCTACACCAACACACCTACACCAACACACCTACACCTACACACCTACACCAAGACACCTACACCTACACACCTACGCCAACACACTTACACCTACACACCTACACCAACACATGAACACCAACACACCTACTCCAACACACCTACACCTACACATGAACACCAACACACCTACACCTACACCTACACACCTACACACCTACACCTACACACCTACACCTACACACCTACACCTACACACCTACGCTAACACACTTACACCTACACACCTACACCAACACATGAATACCAACACACCTACACCAACACACCTACACCTACACACCTACACCTACACACCTACACCTACACACCTACACCAACACATGAACACCAACACACCTACACATACACACCTACACCTACACACCTACACACCTACACCTACACACCTACACCTACACACCTACACACCTACACCTACACCAACACACCTACACACCTACACTACACACCTACACCTACACACCTACACCTACACCTACACCTACACACCTACACCAACACATGAACACCAACACACCTACACACCTACACACCTACACACCTACACCTACACACCTACACACCTACACACCTACACCAACACACCTACACCTACACACCTACACCTACACACCTACACCTACACACCTACACCTCTTTATTATAATTACACAGGCAGGTATAATAATCTCAGGTGAATTAATTTGACACTTTCTATATTAATATGTGTTGTTTGTTCCATGGATTAAATGCGCTCTCTCTCTCTCTCTCTCTCTCTCTCTCTCTCTCTCTCTCTCTCTCTCTCCGCAGCATCACACAAAACTTGAATCTTTTAACTTTTGTGACAATATTAATTTTTTCCTTTCAACTGAGATTAGTGTGTGTGTGTGTGTGTGTGTGTGTGTGTTTGTGTGAGGGGAGAAGGGAGAGGTGAGAGGAGAGTGGAGAGAGGGGGTGGGATGGTGGGGTGGAGAGGTGTGGAAGGATGTCGTATTTACCTGACCCACTCCAGCCCAGGTAGAGAGAGATTGGCTGAGGTGTAAGTGATGTTGATTCTATACCTTGTTTAAACTCCTGCCTCTCCCCTCTCCCCATGGTCCTCCCCTTACCCTCGGTGACACTCTTACGTCCCCCTAGGTCCCACCCTTCCTTAAGTGCCACTACCCTTTCCCCTGCGACTCATAATACCCTCAGTGCCACCCCCTCCCTAAGTGCCACTACCCCTTCCCCTGGCACACCCCCCCCTCCCCCTCACTGCCACCCCACCCCCCCTCCCCAGTGCCACACACTTAGGCCTCAACAACCTAGTCTTTTCTCTACTCCAACCTCCCCAATTAACCTGTACGACTTACGTCACCTATTTATTGGAGGGGGGGGGAGGGGGGGGGAGAATGGGAAGGGGGGTTATGGAAGGGATGAGGGACACACACACACACACACACACACACACACACACAGGTGTCATGTGTAAGTTGATTGTCTGGTAAATAATATGTTGGTGAACAGGAGAAAAAAAAGAAGGAGAAGGAAGAGGAGGTGGAAGAGGAAGAAGAGAAAGAGAAGATGCAAGAAGAGGAGGAGTAGGAGGAATCCGAGGAAGAGAAAGTGGAATAGCAAAAGAAAGAAGAGATGAAGTGAAAAAGGAAGAGGGAGACAAATAATACACACTCTCCTCTCACTTGAGATGAACCATAAGTCTTTTCCACACGATCCCTCCCTCCTTCCTTCCTTCCTTCCCTCCTACTCTCCCTCCCCCCTCCCTCCTTCCCTCCTACTCTCCCTCCCTCCCTCCCTCCTTTTCTCATACTCTCCCTCCCCTCCTCTCACCTTCCCCCTCTCTCTCTCCTTCCTTCCCTCCCGACCTCCCTCCCTCTATCCCTCCTTCCCTCCTACTCTCCCTCCCTCCCTCCCCCCTTCCTTCCCTCCTACTCTCCCTCCCTCCCTCCTTCCCTCCTACTCTCCCTCCCTCCCTCCTTCCCTCCTACTCTCCCTCCCTCCCTCTTGCTCTCCCTCCCTCCTTCCTGACATCACAGCCTCTCTCTCTCTCTCTCTCCCCACACTGCCAGTATCATGAGGAATTTCCTGTTCATGTTTTTTTCTTCCACTTGCCTCTGTGTTCTCCACTGTCTCCTTCTGCCTCTGAATTCCTCTTTTATCTCTCACTTCCTCTCTCCCCTCTCACTTCCTCTCTCCCCTCTCACTTCCTCTTTCTCTCCCCTTAGTCGTGTTATTGCCATTTCTGCTTCGTATTTCTTTTTCTTTCTTTCTTTCGTTCTTTACTTTTTCTTCATATTTTTCTTGGTAGTGTCTGTTCGTATGGCCGTCCTTCTTATGTCCATCTATCCTCCATACGTCCATCTATCCTCCATACAACCATCTATCCTCCATACAACCATCTATCCTCCATACGTCTATCTATCCTCCATACAACCATCTATCTTCCATACAACCATCTATCCTCCATACGTCCATCTATCCTCCATACAACCATCTATCCTCCATACAACCATCTATCTTCCATACAACCATCTATCCTCCATACGTCCATCTATCCTCCATACAACCATCTATCCTCCATACGTCCATCTATCCTCCATACAACCATCTATCCTCCATACAACCATCTATTATCCATACAACCATCTATCCTTCATACGTCCATCTATCCTCCATACAACCATCTATCCTCCATACAACCATCTATCCTCCATACAACCATCTATCCTCCATACGTCCATCTATCCTCCATACGTCCATCTATCCTCCATACAACCATCTATCATCCATACAACCATCTATCCTCCATACATCCATCCAGGTTATCTTGTACAGGCGACAACTGGAGTAAATATTGATGTGTGTTGCCCTAAGTTAGTGTGTGTCGGTTAGGTTAGGTTAGGTTAGGTTAGGTTACTCAACAACTACTGTCACCTGCTGTTAATTATAATCACTGTTTACCTGCCCTATTGTGTCCAGGTGTGTCCCTGTTTGGTTCATTTGACACCTGGGGGGTAGGGGGGGGGGGGGGAGGGTAGCTGGACCTCTGTGTGCAGTTGTGTTATTATTAGTATGGTTATTGTTGCTATTGTTATTGCTGTTGTTATTGTTGTTGTTTTTGTTGCTGTTATTGATGCTGTTGTGGTTATTATTATTATTATTATTATTAATTGATCGTCTTATCAATTTTCTTTGTTCTGTCCATTAACGCTTCATTCTTCTCTCTCCGTGCGTCAGTGTCAGTTTTAGTACGTGTTTCTATCTCCCCGTGAGAGGGATAGATGGGTGGAGGGAGATAGATGGAGAGAGAGGTCCTCCCCACCCCTTCTTCCCCAGACAGGCACTCCCTCCCTCCCCCCCTCCCCATTCTCTCCCCCAGACAGGCCCTCCCCGCCCACCTATCTCCCCATTATATAGGTCCTCCCCACCTCCCCATTGTACAGGTCCTCTCCACCCTCCCATCTCCCATCATAAAGGTCATCCCTACCCTCCCATCTCCCCATCGTATAGGTCCCCTCCATCTCCCCATCTTACAGCTCCTCCCCACCCCTCCTCCCCAGACAGGTCCTCCACATCCCTCCAGTCAGGACCAGTGTAGCGACACAAACTGGGGCAGACTGGAGGTAGGCGGCGACCTGTCCACCCCTTAATTACCTTATACCGGGGCAGGTGACTTGTATTCAACCCCATCAATGGTCGAGTCTATGGTCCCTCCACGACCCTCCACTTCCCTCCACTGCCTCCTCTACCCTTCATTATCCTCCACTACCCCTTCACGACCCTTCACTACCTTCCACAACCCTCATGTGTGTGTGTGTGTGTGTGTGTGTGTATGTGGGCGACCTGTGGTGTAATGGTCAGCATGCTCGCCTCGTAAGTGAGTAGACCCGGGTTCGATCCCCGGGCAGGGTGAAACTATGGGCAAGTTTCTTTACGCCATTTGCCTTTGTCTACCTAGGAGTAATTGGAAACCTGGATGTTAATCGATTTGCGGAACGTATTTCGGGGTAATGGTTAGCCAGTGCAGTGAGCGAGTTGTCCGGTCTTCTTGAACTCTTCCTTGACACTGAGTCATGCAGCTCGTTAACTTTGGGTGAGGTTGTTGTGTTGGCGACAGCTTCTACACCTTAAACAAATTCACGCCCAGGTGACCCTTGGGCAGGCCATCCTCCTTACACGAGGGTCAACCATTATGTTATTGTGGGGATGTGTATGTGTCTACTGTCTCTGTCAAGCTGACTGTGTCTGTGTGTGTCTGTGGTGATATTGTACGCTTACATCGATCTTCCAAATGTCTGTATGTCTGTGTCTGTCTGTCAACTAGACACAAGGGTTTTGAAGCAACAGTACAATATTGTATCACTGGATTGTGTTGATACATCTTGCATGAACCTCCCAATACCTCTCTGTTCCGTCCCACCTCTGACTTCTCCGTCCGTTCCCCGTCCACTTACCCTTCCGCCCGTCTACCTACCCGCCCGTCAATCCACCTACCCACTCGCCCGTCTATCCACCTACCTACCCGTTCCTTAATCCGTCTACTCTCCCGTACGCTCTTCTCTCCGCCCATCCGACCTTCTCTCCCACCCTTCCAACTGCCCTCCCGTCCACCTACTCCCACCCGTTCACCCACTTACCCGCCCACCCACCCACCTACCCGCCTGCCTTCCCTCCGCCCATCCAACCTACCGTCTTCACCCGTCCACCTACCCGTTCTTCCGTCCGTCCCCCTTACCTCCCGCCCGCCTGGATGATAGCTTGTTATGGCGCCCACCTTGTTAGAGGACGAGGACCCTTACACCCCACTGACCCAGCTCACCTGTGGCTCAAACCCTCGTAAACGGAAGATAAAGAGAAGAATCCTGCCTAGTCAAGGTCGAGTCTCAGCTCAAGATAGGTGACATTTTTAACACCACTTCTTTACATCATTGTTAAGGTGTTAAATGTTGTTAAACTGATTAGGTTAGGTTAGATTAGATTAGATTAGATTAGGTTAGGCTAGGCTAGGCTAGGTTAGGTTAGGTTACGTTAGGTTACTTTTCACTCTTTTTCCTCATATTATTATTCTTTCTCTCTCCCCTCCCCCTTCCCCACCTCTCCCGCCCCCCCCCCCCCTCTCTCTCTCCGTTCCCCTTCACCCTCATCCCTACACCCTCTTCCATCACCTCTTCCTCTATCTCACATTCATTCTCCATCCCCTTCCCCCCCCCCCCCCTTGTCACACGGAGGCTCCTCTGGGATATGGTAATTCATCCTTCCAATATTCTAGTCCTGTCTGACGGTGACTCCCCTGGTGTGTGTGTGTGTGTGTGTGTGAGAGAGCTTTGTATATGCCCCTTTTATGTGACCCTTGTAGGCCTATGTATGTATGTACAGTATGTATGTATGTATGTGTGTATGTATGTATGTCGTTATTCTGTATGGCCCTTCTGTATAAAAATTGTAATCTTGTATAGATGTATGTTTTACTTATACATATACACCACCTGTATATCCCCCCCCCCCCTATGCTTCTGACGTAACAAAAGGGGAGTGCTGTTGTTGTTGTTTTTTAATGTTGTTGTTATTGTTTTTGTTGTTACGGTTGTTGGTAATTTCGTTGTTGTTGTTAATATTGTTGCTGTTCTTGTTGAGAGTGTCGTTGTTATTGTTTTTTGTTGTTATTGCTTCTGATATTGTTAATGTAGTTGTTGTTATTAATGTTGTTGCTGTTGTTGTTTCTGATATTGTTAATGTTGTTGTTGTGGTTGTTGTTGTTGTTGTTTCTGTTATTGTTAATGTTGTTGTTGTGGTTGTTGTTCTTGTGGTTGTTGTTGTTGTTGTTGTGGTTGTTGTTGTTGTTGTTTCTGTTATTGTTAATGTTGTTGTTGTGGTTGTTGTTCTTGTGGTTGTTGTTGTGGTTGTTGTGGTTGTTGTACAGGTTGAAGGAGGTGACGTAATGGGTTGTCTGGCCGGGTAAGGGTATTCTCGCCTTCTCGGTTTGATCCACCCTGTCGTAGTGGCTGATGGGGTCTTCTTCTTCTTCGTCTTCGTCTTCGTCTTCGTCTTCTTTCGATTATGAACCTTGCGATAGAGAGAGTGAGTGAGAGAGAGAGACTTCCTTCCTTGTAAATGGTCGTTGTCCCCTCTCTCTCTCTCTCTCTCATATTTATCGTCCTCTTACACTCTTAATTAACTTCCATTTTCTATTCTCAGCCTTAGGCCTCTACAGTAAGGGGGAACTACTCAGTTTTATCTCACCCATGTTATTTGTCGAAGCTCTTCCCTGGATACTATTGGTTATTTATATTATGTGGCTGTTATTGTTAGTAGGATGATAGACCAGAGTGGATAATGGAATATGGGTTTACATGATACACACACACACACACATACACACAAACAGACACACACAGACACACACACACACACACAGAAGCTGAAGTCGGTCGTCTTATATTCCGCTTCTTGATACACCCACCACTGTTGTCTTACTGAGAGAGAGAATTTTATCACTAACTAAAAATTTTCGCTCTAAGGATATTTAGTTTCACCAGCATCAGTTTCCAATAAACAACGTATTTATCATCTCAAGACAAAGTTGTTTTGCTCTCTATCTCACAGAGGAACGCAATATACTAAATGTTTTTCCTTCTGGTTGGCGGTAGTTAGTCGGGCGCCTTCCATTCATATCCACCGGCTCGAGAACTCTGACCAATCCTGAGGGAAGAAAACTGAGGTACACTGACGTCATGACAAGGAAGCACCAATCAGTATACAGAATAACGTAACACTAAACAAACGTCATGGCTTAATGAACGAATCAGCGAACGTTGTTTCCCTTGACGTCATGACGGGTAAGGGCCAATTAGAAGAGCGAGTAACGTACCAACTTCAAGCGTCACGACATATTGAATCAATTGGCTGAAGTCACGAGAAGGTAGGACGAATGGGTTTACTTTGTTTCGTTCATGGTTTCATTCGCGTGGCTTTGGTCCAATCACGTGGGAGAGCATAGTAGGCGGAGTCACTGCAGAATGAACCAACAAGCACACTGTTCTTCAAATCTGACGTCATGACAGGGGACTGACCAATCAGCACACATCCCTCACTCATACCGACAGACTCGTGGAATTATACCACGTCGAGGTAGACTTTGTCCTGTTGTTGTTCCTGCAGCGTGCCCTTTACTCTGAAGGCTGCCCAGTGTTTATTATATACATTCTGATACACCGTCATACTTTATACCAACAGGTGATTGGTCAGATAACTTTATGATGTCATCCAAACACACATTATCATGATAGTTGCCATGTTGTCTCTAAACTAATATCTGGTTGCTTTAATGCTCTATATGACGTTATATGTTACATTATTCAGCTCCTAATGTGCCAAATGTATAACAATATATGTATTTCTGTAACCAAAATTATGTACTAGCCTCTGAGTGGTCTAATATTCGCACGACGTCACGCTTAACAATTACAGTTGTATCAAAATATAATTTATTGATAAATTTGCCAAATGCCTGATTTTTATGCCTTTATATTGAATTTTGATTGGACTAAAAGCCATATGATGTAACCAAGCACATCACCTTACAGAGGCCATCACAGTACACCACAGGCCATCACAGTACCCCACAGGCCATCACAGCATAGCACACCACAAGACATCACACCACACATCGCCACAGGACATCACAGCACACCACAGGCCATCACAGCACAGCAAACCACAAGACATCACACCACACATCGCCACAGGACATCACATCACACCACAAGACATCACAGTA
The DNA here is from genome assembly GCA_958450375.1 of Homarus gammarus. Classification (NCBI taxonomy): domain Eukaryota; kingdom Metazoa; phylum Arthropoda; class Malacostraca; order Decapoda; family Nephropidae; genus Homarus; species Homarus gammarus. Next base: position 2,977,529 of record CAUDMG010003297.1, on the reverse strand, counting down.
CCCCACAAGATATCACAGCACAACACGTCACAGCACATCACAACACGTCACAGCACATTACAGCGCATCACAACACGTCACAGCACGTCACAGCGCATCACAACACGTCACAGCACGTCACAACACATCACAGCACATCTCTCAACGCCTCCGAGAATCAACTTTCTCCCCACAGAATTGACGATCAGGTTACCTAGAGTGACGTCACTAAGGTCAGGGGGTTGCCAAGTTGCAAATAGATGACCAGAAGGAAGTGGGCGGAGACCTGAAACGGTGTGGGGGGGGGGGGCCTAGAGCACCTCACCTGACGAGAGAGAGAGAGAGAGAGAGAGAGAGAGAGAGAACACGAAGTAGACAGATTTTTTTCACGATTGGTATTAGCCCACCCGGGGACAGGTCACTGACCCACATCGGGGCCTGGGGGACGAAAATGTAATAATAATAATAATAATAATAATACTAATAAAGAGCCATACAGAAATACAAAAATGAAAAAAAAGATCAAAAGTGAGAAACAATATATGTATGTTGTGTTGTCAAAGTAAGAGAAACAATTGAGACCCTGCAATTGTGTGTAAATGAGGCAGAAAGTCAGATGAGCAACCTGGGACTTGGTCACAATTTTTGTGGTGCCATATGGCAGCAGGGTCTACCATTAGACAACACCCTTCTTTCCTACCTTCCACCTCCCACCTCCAATCCACCCCCACCTACCCTTCACCTCCACCCCATTACATCCCTTCCACCCCATCCTCCCCTCCCTCCCCTGTCCTCCCTTCCACCCCTTCTCCACCCCTCTCCTCCCCTCCACCCTTCCCCTCCACCCCTTCTCCACCCTCTCCTCCCCTCCACCCCTTCTCCTCCCCTCCACCCCTTCCCCACCCTCTCCCCTCCACCCCCTCTCCTCCCCTCCACCCTTCCCCTCCACCCCTTCCCCACCCTCTCCCCTCCACCCCTTCTCCACCCCTCTCCTCCCCTCCACCCTTCCCCTCCACCCCTTCTCCACCCTCTCCTCCCCTCCACCCCCTCTCCTCCCCTCCACCCCTTCCCCACCCTCTCCCCTCCACCCCCTCTCCTCCCCTCCACCCTTCCCCTCCACCCCTTCTCCACCCTCTCCTCCCCTCCACCCTTCCCCTCCACCCCTTCTCCACCCCTCTCCTCCCCTCCACCCTTCCCCTCCACCCCTTCTCCACCCTCTCCTCCCCTCCACCCCCTCTCCTCCCCTCCACCCCTTCCCCACCCTCTCCCCTCCACCCCCTCTCCTCCCCTCCACCCTTCCCCTCCACCCCTTCTCCACCCTCTCCTCCCCTCCACCCCCTCTCCTCCCCTCCACCCCTCCCCCACCCTCTCCCCTCCCCCCCCTCTCCTCCCCTCCACCCTTCCCCACCCTCTCCTCCCCTCCACCCTTCCCCTCCACCCCTTCTACACCCTCTCCTCCCCTCCACCCTTCCCCTCCACCCCTTCTCCTCCCACCCCTCCCCTCCCCCCCCTCTCCTCCCCTCCACCCTTCCCCTCCACCCCTCTCCTCCCCTCCACCCTTCCCCTCCACCCCTTCTCCACCCTCTCCTCCCCTCCACCCTCCTCCCCTCCACCCCTTCCTCCACCCTCCCTCACCCTCTCCTCCCTCCACCCTTCCCCTCCACCCCTTCTCCACCCTCTCCTCCCCTCCACCCTTCCCCTCCACCCCTTCTCCACCCTCTCCTCCCCTCCACCCTTCCCCTCCACCCCTTCTCCACCCTCTCCTCCCCTCCACCCTTCCCCTCCACCCCTCTCCTCCCCTCCACCCTTCCCCTCCACCCCTTCCCCACCCTCTCCCCTCCACCCCTTCTCCACCCTCTCCCCTCCACCCTTCCCCCCTCCCCCACCCCTTCCCCCACCCTCTCCTCTCCACCCCTTCCCCACCCTCTCCCCCCCACCCCCTTCTCTCATGCTACAGTATACTCTTATATACATGTTACACTACCAAATTACTCAAGTTCTGTTAATTAATAAAAATCTCAACAGGTGTCGCGCATAACAACAAACATTTACATTTTTATGGTTCAACGGTGACGTCACTGGGTACGGTGTATTCCGATTGGTCAGCTCATGCATGTGACGTATTTGTGACGTATTGCCCACCCAAAAGTCAGAATTCTCGTTTTTTGTGTTCCTCTGTGTGTGTGTGTGTGTGTGTGTGTGTGTGTGTGTGTGTGTGTTCGTTCAGTTGCGTCATGTTGCTTTCATCACGTAATCTCAATACCTGGGAGACACTGACCATCCCTAGTGGGTGGCGGTGGATTACTGACTATAGAGAGAGAGAGAGAGAGAGAGAGAGAGAGAGAGATGTGAATGCGTTGATGGCTTGATGGATTGATAAATATTCTGATAGATAGAGACAGACAGACACACACACAGACAGACAGATAGTGTGTGTGGACAGAAGAGATGGTATAACAATCTGACCCACACACAGGTGAACACAGCTCCCCCCTCCCACCTACTAAATAATTACGTCCAGGTAACCTCCCTCTCCAAGATAACTGTCCTCCCTCCTTCCCTCCGTCCCTCCTTCCCTCCCTCCGTCCCTTCCTCCTTCCCTACCAGGTGATGAAACACACACATACACACACACACAGAGTGAGCGAGTGAGTAAGAAAGTAAAAGAGAGACAGAAAGACAACAGGCAGGCCTTGACACAGAGTTATAAAGACGCAAGTACAATCAGACAGACACACAGACAGACAGGCAGGTGGGCCAGGACACTGTGTTATTCATCCACCCATAAATTCTCAAAGTTTGCATGTCGTATTTTTCTTCTAAATTGGGACCTGATGACGCAACACACTTAACTTATGACGCCAAATTCTCAAAACAATCGCAAGTTAATTTTTTTTTTTACCTTACTTAGATATACGAGAATATTATTATCTACCAGAATCACTTAAGTTATGACCAGTAGATGGATTCTCAGTAACTTTAACTCACAAATGATGTTAAAACTACTCTGAGACTAGACTGTCCTGCGAGGTGTTGGTGTGTTCAACGTTACGCTACGCTAGGTTCGGTTGTGTTGCGTTAGGTTACGTTTGATTAGGTTATGTTACGTTACATTACGTTAAGTTTCATTAGGTTACGTTAGGTAGTAAACCAAGGTCGTTATTTCTCATCCCAATTTAAAACAATAAATAAATAAATAATAAAATATATAACTTTCAAGTCACGAGCGATTCTGACTATTTTTTCTAAAACTTTCATGGCGGAAAAAAATATTAAAACTATAAAAATTCGTCATTAAAACTGAACTTGTTTGTGTAATTTTTCTGGTGTTTTTATTTAGTGTTTATATTTATTGTGATTTTTATTCCTCGGTGATAAGTTTAGCAGGAGAGCTTTTTTTTATTCAGTATATTTTTACTTTATCGACAACGTGAGTATATATAACTTTTCTATTTTATATACTTTTATATTTTTCAGTCTGGCATATTGGTGATCATCAGAAAGTATTTGGAAAATATTAATTCTTTACTTCAGTTTAATTATCTTCATACACATAATAACAAAGCCATTAATACTATTTTGGTTACATCATTATCACAAAGAAGTAAAAATATATAACTGTGACAAACATTGACAACAATAATAATGACAAGTATAAAGGTCTTATTTTAGATCAATTGGTATAACAAATAATCACAGATTATCTAAACACTTTTCACATATTATTATTATTATTATCACAATCATAAACTATAAATTCGTTACTTTACCTCAATGACAACATTAATTATCACAAAGTATTAATTATTGGTTAAGGTGAGACAACCTATCTAATGAAAAAGTTTTAAAAAGTATTGACACCTGAGTTACTGTCTTAAGGTGAACAGGGTGTTAGGGCAGGTGAACACAGGTGTACTGAGTGGTCCTCAAGCACAGGAGACTTCCTCAGTTACTGGTCGTCCTCAGTCACAGAGTTATCCTCAGTCACAGGAGACTTCCTCAATTACTGAGTCGTCCTCAGTCACTGAGTCGTCCTCACTTACTGAGTCGTCCTCAGTCACTGAGTCGTCCTCAGTCACAGGAGACTTCATCAGTCACTGAGTCGTCCTCAGTCACAGGAGACTTCCTCAGTCACTGAGTCGTCCTCAGTCACAGGAGACTTCCTCAGTTACTGAGTCGTCCTCAATCACTGAGTCGTCCTCAGTCACTGAGTCGTCCTCAGTCACTAAGTCGTCCTCAGCTACTGAGTCGTCCTCAGTCACTGAAACTTCCTCAGCTATTGAGTCGTCCTCAGTCACTGAAGCTTCCTCAGTTATTGAGTCGTCCTCAGTCACTGAAGCTTCCTCAGTTATTGAGTTGTCCTCAGTCACTGTAACTTCCTCAGTCATTGAGTCGTCCTCAGTCACTGAAACTTCCTCAGTTATTGAGTCGTCCTCAGTCACTGAAACCTTCTCAGTTATTGAGTTGTCCTCAGTCACTTAGTCGACCTCAGTCACTGAAACTTCCTCAGTCATTGAGTTTTCCTCAGTCACTGAAACTTCCTCAGTTATTGAGTCGTCCTCAGTCACTGAAACTTCCTCAATTACTGAGTCGTCCTCAGTCACTGAGTCGTCCTCACTTACTGAGTCGTCCTCAGTCACTGAGTCGTCCTCAGTCACAGGAGACTTCCTCAGTCACTGAGTCGTCCTCAGTCACAGGAGACTTCCTCAGTCACTGAGTCGTCCTCAGTCACAGGAGACTTCCTCAGTTACTGAGTCGTCCTCAATCACTGAGTCGTCCTCAGTCACAGGAGTCGTCCTCAGTCACTGAGTCGTCCTCAGTCACTGAAGCTTCCTCAGTTATTGAGTTGTCCTCAGTCACTGTAACTTCCTCAGTCATTGAGTCGTCCTCAGTCACTGAAACTTCCTCAGTTATTGAGTCGTCCTCAGTCACTGAAACTTTCTCAGTTATTGAGTTGTCCTCAGTCACTTAGTCGACCTCAGTCACTGAAACTTCCTCAGTCATTGAGTTTTCCTCAGTCACTGAAGCTTCCTCAGTTATTGAATCGCCCTCAGTCACTGTAACTTCCTCAGTTTTTGAGTCGTCCTTAGTCACTGAAAATTCCTCAGTTATTGAGTTAACATAAGAACATAAGAATGGAGGAAACTGCAGCGGGCCTATTGGCCCATACTGGGACAGTCCCGTTTACACCCAACCCCTATTGCTCATATAAGCATCCAACCTATGTTTGAAGCTATTCAGCGTATTCGAGTTAATGATGATATTTGGATAACTTGTTCCATTCATCCACTACTCTGTTTCCAAACCAGTGTTTACCTATTTCACGCCTAAATCTAAATTTGTCTAATTTAAAACCATTGTTACGAGTTCGCTCCTGGTTGGATAGTTTGAGTACCTTTGTAATGTCCCCTTTGTTTAGCCCTGACTTCCACTTATACACCTCTATCAGGTCGCCCCTCGCTCTACGTCTCTCGAGGGAGTGCAAATTAAGATGCTTTAACCTGTCTCTATACTCAAGGTTCCTAATGCCCGGGATTAGTCTTGTCATTCTCCTCTGAATTCTTTCCAATGACTCTATATCCATTCTGTAATACGGTGACCAGAACTGAACTGCGTAATCCAGGTGTGGTCTCACAAGCGCAAGATACAGTTTTAGGATGACCTCGCTAGTCTTATAACTAACGCTCCTTTGTATGAACCCAAGTACTTTATTAGCCTTGTTACGAGCAAATACACATTGTTTACATGGCTTAAGGTTCCTGCTTATCATTACTCCTAAATCTCTCTCGCAGTCGGATTTCTCTATGGCATCGTTGTTCATCTGGTAACTGGTTTCCCTGTTTGCATCTCCTATACTGAGTACTTTACATTTGTCCACGTTGAATTTCATCTGCCATTTTTCCGACCATTCGAAAAATTTGTTTAGATCTTCCTGTAGTTTTGCGGAGTCCTCGTCAGATTTGTCATCAGTCACTGAAACTTCCTTAGTCATTGAGTTGTCCTCAGTCACTGAAACTTCCTCAGTTATTGAGTCGTCCTCAGTCACTGAAACTTCCTCAGTTATTGAGTCGTCCTCAGTCACTGAAACTTCCTCAGTTATTGAGTCGTCCTCAGTCACTGAAGCTTCCTCATTTATTGAGTTTTCCTCAGTCACTTAGTCGTCCTCAGTCACTGAAACTTCCTCAGTCATTGAGTCGTCCCCAGTCACTGAAAATTCCTCAGTTATTGAGTCGTCCTCAGTCACTGAAACTTCCTCAGTTATTGAGTCGTCCCCAGTCACTGAAAATTCCTCAGTTATTGAGTCGTCCTCAATCACTGAAACTTCCTCAGTTATTGAGTTGTCCTCAGTCACTTAGTTGTCCTCAGTCACTAAAACTTCCTCGGTCATTGAGTCGTCCTCAGTCACTGAAACTTCCTCAGTTATTGAGTCATCATTAGTCGTTGAAACTTCCTCAGTCACTGAGTCGTCCTCAGTCACTGAGTCGTCCTCAGTCACTGTGTCGTCCTCAGTCACTGATACTTCTTCAGTCATTGAGTTGTCCTCAGTCACTGAAACTTCCTCAGTCACTGAGTCGTCCTCAGTCACTGAAACTTCCTCAGTCACTGAGTCGTCCTCAGTCACTGAGTCGTCCTCAGTTACTGAATCTTCCTCAATTAACAGTGATGATATACTGCACCTGGTATATACCTTATGGCTCTTAATTATGTTACCTGGTGTGTGTGTGTGTGTGTTTTATGTACACATCTAAAATATATCAAGATTTATGTTTATTTTTCTATACTCATCCAGGTTTAAGCAAATCTGTATATACAGTTTGTATTTACATCCATATATTGAGTATGAGTATACAGTTCTATCATACACAATGCTGCCATTAACGCTGAGTGCATGAAGACAAGTTATTACTCACATTGACGGCGACACAACATATTATATACAATCATCATTTAATATTACGCTTTTTTATGTTGTACCAGACTCGTATATATTGCCTCTATTATTCAGAGTCATTCTTTTATTATTAGTAATGAAAAAAGAATGAAAATAACTTCAATGACGTCGATAAACCCGGGTATATTTGTTGACAGTATTTCCGTCTATGAATGGTGGAGGTGGACCGATCCTCTTTGTTTATATACTATCTCAGTCTGTGATTGGCGGAGAGAGACTAACTGCTGCCAATCACAACCTTTTCTCTGTACGTAATATAAGCATTAGTTTTGTCATTTTTCGCTGATTTATGTAAATTAGGGAGGAAATTGGTAGTAATATATTGTAATAGTCTGATAAAGTCTCGTGGAAGTGTTCAATATACATTACTGAACGAATTTAATACTAGTAATATCATAAAGACATTTTTTTATCTGCGCTTATGATAAAACAACAGTGCAAGTGCAGGTACAGATACAAGTACACGACATGTACAGGTACAGGTACAAGTATAGGTACAGGTACAAGGGCAGGTTCAAATACAGATGCACTCGGTAAAGAAACTACCGTACAGGTGGGGTCCGATGATTTTCCAACCGAACATTCCCTTTGTCTCGCTAGGGTTGAGACATTTTGTACATAATTTGGTAGGCCGAAATTAACTATTTCATTGACATTACTGAATTGCTTTGTTACAATATGACTGGAGAATGTCAGTATATATAGATAAGTTAAACTGTATGTTATATTAAATGTTCCACACACCTGACTACAGTAACCATGGAAGTGGACGAGTTGCCATATATAATGCATTATATGTTTGGCAGAATTAGTGGATATAGTAAAGGTATAAGATTATCTTGCAACCGAATTTCGAATCAGTATTTGTATTGCTACTTCACTTTGGGCTAATGCCACATTATGTCATTCTTTATTAGTATTGGAAAATATACCCATGATGTTCTGAAACATCTGAATAGCTCTACAGTTCATAATTATAACACACACATTCTTTATGTAAGATATCAGGAAATGTTGGTAGTACTAATTACATAAATCACAATATCAGGCTGCTACGACAACGCTCACAATGTGTATTCGACAAGGAGAAATAGGCATAGAGTTCCCATCAAGTTTCAAATTGTGTTAGTGTGGCAGCAGTAACTCTGACTCGTTTCACAGTACCGATCACTTGTCTCGAACACGTGTGGTCGAACCCATACACGCGCAGGGCTACCAATGCGAGGAATGCCTCAGGGGCCCTTTTGAAACACTTCGTTTGTAGTGTCAGTTTGTTTCGCGCAGGAATTGTAACGGTAGTTTTTTTTTACCGAGTGTACAAGTACAAGGACAGGTACAAGACAGGTACAGGTACAAGGTCAAGTACAAGACAGGTACAAGGACAGGTACAGGTCAGGTACAGGTACAAGGACAGGTACAAGGCAGGTACAGGTACAAGACAGGTATAGATACTGGTACAGATACAAGTACAGGTACAGATACAAAAACACATAGGTTAGCGTTAAGCTACGTTAGGTTAAGTTAGCGTTAGGTTAGGTTAGGTTAGTTAATCTTCGTGGTATAAGCTAGGTTGGGTATTATCAAATGACACCTTAATTGTTATATGAAAATCCAATTTGCTTCACTTTAAAGAGTTGATCGTGAAGTTGATCCCCTGAGTGTGTGAAGTAAACTAACCAACCGTAAATGATCTCGGGTAACTTTTGGCTAATAGCTAATTACTCACCTGTCGAACATCTAAATTTAGTTTCATGAGGTTATCAGGTCATAGGTCGAGTCCAGCCCTCCCTCTGATGGTAGCAATGGTAGTATTGGTAAATGGTACTACTGGTAGACCTCTATATAGTAAACAACAAGGCTCTAAGAGGTGATACCATCATACAATCAACCGAGGGAACAATGCAGGGGAACCCTGTTGCAATGGCAATGTACGCAATAGGCCTACTCGTGCAACATCAAGATCAAGTGTTCAAGCTTTGCAATATATGTTGAAAACACCTCCAGGAACCTGACAGACTTCTATATAACTAGCTTCAAGGCCCTAAGAGGAGATACCACCATACAGTCAACTGAGGGAACAACGCAGGGGGGCCCTGTCGCCATGGCAATCTACTGTACGCACTAGGCCTATCCGTGCTATAACATACAATTAACTATGAAATTAGTAAGGTCAGGCAAGTGGCATATGCTGATGACCTTACAGGAGCAGGAAAGTGGATATAAAAAAATGGTGGGACCTGGTAGCAACACGTGGTCCACAAATAGGGTACCACCCAAATGCCAGCAAGTCCTTCCTCATTGTGAAGCCAGAATACCACGACCGGGCTACAGAGGTGTTCAACGGAAGCGAGGTCAACATAACAAAGGATGGTCAGATACACCTACCTGTAGGTGCGGTAATCGGCACTATTGACTTCAAGACCAAGTACGTAACGGGAAAAGGTAAATAAGTGGGTGAAGGAAATCCAAGATATCCCCGATATTGTTAAAACAGAGCCACATACGGCGTTCCCGGCATTCACCCACGGAGTCAAGCATCGCTGGAACTACCTGATGCGTACTATCCCTGATATCGGACTCCTCCTCCACCCACTAGAAGAGGCCGTCAAGTTCGCCTTTTTTTCCCAAACTAGAGAAACACCTTCACTTAACCCCAGCAAAAAGGACACACCTTGCACTACCGTTGAAACGGAGGAATGGGATTGACTAATCCAGAGGAGCTTGCTGCCATCGAACATCAGAACTCAGTCAAGCTCACTGCAGCCCTCACTGATCACAGATAGCTCAGAATGCAGCATTTGAGGTGGATACCAACGAAATAAACAAGATTCGACGGTCCATTATGATAGAACGGCAGCACACCCAAAGTGATGAACTTCAACAACCGATGCAACAACTGTCAACAAACTTTAGAAAAGTAGCTACAGCGCAGGAGGTGTGCGCCTCGAACTGGCTAACAACGTTACCGATAAGGGCAAAAGACCTCAGCCTTAACAAACAAGAATTTACAGATGCCATTACTCTACGGTATGGTTGGTCCGTAGAAGGTTTGCCCTCCCAATACGTGTGTGGCTAATCTTACGACATCGACCACGCCATGGTGTGTAAGAAAGAATGCTTCATAAGCATGAGGCATGACGAAGTAAGGCATCTCTCAGCAAATATGCTGAAGGAAATCTGCCACGGCGTCACGGTGGAACCGACCCTCCTTCAATTGGACGATGAGAATCTCCATCACAGGGCTACCAACAAATCCAACGAAACCCGTGCACAAGAGCACAAGAGCGAGAAAGACAAGAACAGGGTATATGGGGAGAGAATTCAGAATGTGGATCAAGGCAGCTTCACTCTTATGGTGTTCACAACCTCTGGAGGGATGGGGCCAAGTGCAAGATGTTCTATGCAACACGGGACGAGGTGTTATCTCAATAGAAGCAACAGCCCAGAAGCCACGTTGCAGCCTGGTTGAGATGCCGATTCTCCTTTTCTTTGCTTTGGTCTGCAATGCTTTACCTCACGGGAGCGAGATCTCCAACCCCAAAGACAACAATAGTCGCAGATACTGACAAGAGGGAACAGTCACTGAATACCGCATAGATTTGCGGCTGAACTGACTTAGCTTTGTATTAGGATATTTAATATTAATGTAATAAAATTGTGTGACTATTGGGTGAGACTGGAGGCCACTTGATTGGGGGTAAAAAAAAAAGTGGTGGTGGTTGTAGCAGTAGTAGTAGTAAGCATAAAACTGTCGGAGAGGCAAACGGTATTGTGTGTGTGTGACCTATTGCATATTCTAACACTACTTCCATATCTCTCTCTCTTACACACACACACACACACACACACACAGGAACAAAAGCAAAGCCACAGCCGCCGGACAAACATGAAGTAGCCTGAGCCACAATGAACCAATCTCTGGGCCACAAAGCCAGACACGAAACACGAGGGAGAGAGTAAGAAACATTGACCCTGCTTGCCTGTATGCCTGCCTACCTCTCACCTCCTCCCCCCCCCTCCCCCTCCCCCTCCCTCTCTCTCCCCACCCACCCACCTCCGGCTATAGTACGGTCCGCTACTGAGTCAGGCAGGGGTGTATACAATAGGATGGAGTAGTCAAGACGTGTCCTGACCTGTCCCGAGGCTCAGGTGTGTGTGTGTGTGTGTGTGTTAATGTGTTTGTATGTCAGGTTAAACTAATAATAATAATAATAATAATAATAATAATAATCCGTCAACGATACAATTAACATTTCCTAATATTGACACTCATAATTTATAAATAAAAATGGTCTGATAGTTGGACAGGTAGAGTGGGTGCCACTCTACCTGTCCAACTACCAGACTGACTGGGTGCCACTCTACCTGTCCAACTATCAGACTGACTGGGTGCCACTCTACCTGTCCAACTACCAGACTGACTGGGTGCCACTCTACCTGTCCAACTACCAGACTGACTGGGTGCCACTCTACCTGTCCAACTACCAGACTGACTGGGTGCCACTCTACCTGTCCAACTACCAGACTGACTGGGTGCCACTCTACCTGTCCAACTACCAGACTGACTGGGTGCCACTCTACCTGTCCAACTATCAGACTGACTGGGTGCCACTCTACCTGTCCAACTACCAGACTGACTGGGTGCCACTCTACCTGTCCAACTACCAGACTGACTGGGTGCCACTCTACCTGTCCAACTATCAGACTGACTGGGTGCCACTCTACCTGTCCAACTACCAGACTGACTGGGTGCCACTCTACCTGTCCAACTACCAGACTGACTGGGTGCCACTCTACCTGTCCAACTATCAGACTGACTGGGTGCCACTCTACCTGTCCAACTACCAGACTGACTGGGTGCCACTCTACCTGTCCAACTACCAGACTGACTGGGTGCCACTCTACCTGTCCAACTATCAGACTGACTGGTGCCACTCTACCTGTCCAACTACCAGACTGACTGGGTGCCACTCTACCTGTCCAACTACCAGACTGACTGGGTGCCACTCTAACTGTCCAACTATCAGACTGACTGGGTGCCACTCTACCTGTCCAACTACCAGACTGACTGGGTGCCACTCTACCTGTCCAACTACCAGACTGACTGGGTGCCACTCTACCTGTCCAACTACCAGACTGACTGGGTGCCACTCTACCTGTCCAACTACACGACTGACTGGGTGCCACTCCACCTGTCCAACTACCAGACTGACTGGGTGCCACTCCACCTGTCCAACAATCACACTGACTGGGTGCCACTCTACCTGTCCAACAATCACACTGACTGGGTGCCACTCTACCTGTCCACTACCAGACTGACTGGGTGCCACTCTACCTGTCCAATAACCAGACTGACTGGGTGCCACTCTACCTGTCCAACTACCAGACTGACTGGGTGCTACTCTACCTGTCCAACTACACGACTGACTGGGTGCCACTCCACCTGTCCAACTACCAGACTGACTGGGTGCCACTCTACCTGTCCAACTACCAGACTGACTGGGTGCTACTCTACCTGTCCAACTACACGACTGACTGGGTGCCACTCCACCTGTCCAACTACCAGACTGACTGGGTGCCACTCCACCTGTCCAACAATCACACTGACTGGGTGCCACTCTACCTGTCCACTACCAGACTGACTGGGTGCCACTCTACCTGTCCAATAACCAGACTGACTGGGTGCCACTCTACCTGTCCAACTACCAGACTGACTGGGTGCCACTCCACCTGTCCAACTACCAGACTGACTGGGTGCCACTCTACCTGTCCAACTACCAGACTGACTGGGTGCCACTCTACCTGTCCAACTACCAGACTGACTGGGTGCCACTCTACCTGTCCAACTACCAGACTGACTGGGTGCCACTCTACCTGTCCAACTACCAGACTGACTGGGTGCCACTCTACCTGTCCAACTATCAGACTGACTGGGTGCCACTCTACCTGTCCAACTATCAGACTGACTGGGTGCCACTCTCCCTCACACTTGTCCTGAACCTGTAAGCCTTCTTAGAGTAGCTCCTTGAATTGTCTCCATGTAAGTTAGAGGGTTAAGGTCACAAGTCACAGGTCACCCACAGGTCAATCACATGTGTGGGCTCATTGGTCACTCAGGTCACTCACAGGTTACTAACAGGTCACTCACAGTTCAGAGGTCACAGATAACTCACAAGTCAGGGGTCACAGGTCACTCAGGCCACTTACAGGTCAGAGGTGACCGGTCACTCAGATGTTACAGATCATTAACCAGATATGGGTTACTCATAGGTTACAAGTCACTTATAGGTTACAGGTCACTTACAGGTCAGAGGTCACAGGTCATTAACAACTTACAGGTCACCCACAAGTCAGTCACAGGTCACATATCACAGGTCACATTTACAGGTAATTCACAGGTCAAAGATCACTTGCTGGGTCTCTAAGTTATTGGTCCCAAACTTACAGATTAGATTTTGGGCTTCGACTTAAAACTTTGGTTGGTGGAATTATGGCAATTTGCGCTGGGGACTTTCTCTCTGTCTATCTCTATCGTTTTCTGTCTGTCTGTCTGTCTGTCTGTGACACATAGTATTCTCTCTGGTATTCTTGGCTTGCTACTATCCATACCTATTTAGGAAAAGTATCCTACTACTACTACTTTTTTTTTTAAATGGCCTCCAGCCTCCCCCAATAGCCACACCTTCGCCGCCATTTTATTACCTTAATATTAAATATCTTAATACATGAGTAGCAATCCTAGCTGTGTTGAATTAGTTGAGCCGCAGATCTATGCAGCATTCAGTGACTGTAGCCTCATAGTCAATATCTGCAGCTGTTGTCGGCTTTGGAGCCGAAGCTCTCGTTCCCCTGAGGCAGATCCAAGCCGACCGAAGGAGAGAGAAGGACAGTCGACATCTTATCCAGGCTGTAACATAACTTCTGGGCTGCTGCTTCTGTTCGGAGATCACCTCGGTGAGTCTGGCATAGAAACATCTTGCACTTGGTCCCATTCCACCAGAGGTTGTGAACACTAGAAGAGTGAAGCTGCCTTGATCAACGTTCTGAATTCTCTCCCCGTGTGCCCTTATCTTGTCGTTCTCGTCCCTCCTGTGTGCAGCATCGAGAGCTAAGTTACGGTGACATGCGGCAATGGGATAAAAAATCCTGATGTCGAAGAAAGCTCGCTGTCCCCGCGTCCAGAATCCTCGATCACTGACGTCAACACGGGCTTCATTGGATGGGTTTGAAGTCCTATGTTGGAAGATCTCACCGTCCAATGGAAGGATGATCGGTTCTACCATGCTTCACGGCAGATTTCCTTCAACATATTTGATGTGAGATCCCTTACTTCGTCATGCCTCAGCATATGAAGCCCCCTTTCTTGCACACCATGGTGTGATCGATGTCATAGGAAGAGCCACACACGCATTGGGAGGGCAACCCTTCTACTGGCCCACAGTACCTTAGAGTATTGGCATCTATAAATTCTCTTTTATTGAGACTGAAACTATTTGCCCTTATTAGTAACGTAGTTAACCAGTTTGAGGTGCCCACCTCTTGCGCTATAGCCACTTTTTTTTTCAAATTCTCTGGTACTTGCAGCAACAGTTGCTGTAACTTATCACTTTGGCCGTGCTGTCGTTCTGTCGTAATGGACCTTCGAATCTTGTTTACTTCACTGGTATCCACCTCACCTGTTGCGTTCTGAGCTATTATGTGGTCCGTGAGGGCTGCCGTGAGCTTGACTGAGTTTTGATGTTCGGTGCCAGCAATCTCCTCTGGATTGGTCAATCCCATTCCTCCCAGTCTCGGTGGTAGCGCAAGGAGTGATCTTTCTGCTGGGGTTAAGTGAGGGTGTTTCACTAATTTGGGAATGAAATTGACGCTGATAGCTTCTTCCAGAGGGTGGAGGAGGGGTCCGATATCAGGGATAGTGCGCATCAGGTAGTTCCAGCGATGCTTGACTCCATGGGTGAATGCCGCAAAAGCCGCATGTGGCTCTGTGTTTGTAATCTCAGACAGAGCTTGGATTTCCCTAACCCATTCATTCACCTTTCCCGTTATGTACTTGGTCTTGAAGTCCATCATGTCGATTACTGCGCCTAGGTGTCTTTGGCCATCCTTTGTTATTTTGACCTCACTTCAACCTAACACCTCCATTGCCTGTTCATAGTGTTCTGGCTTCACAATGAGGAAGGACTTGCTGGTATTTGGGTGGTACCCTATTTGTGGACCATATGACGTTATCAGGTCCCACCATTTTTTGATGTCCTCCACTTTTCCTGCTCCTGTAAGGTCGTCAGCGTACGCCACTTGCTTGACCTCGGTTGTTTCAAATGTTATTGTGTGTTGGAGCACAGACAACCCTAGTGCGTACATTGCCATTGCAACACGGTCCCCCTGCGTTGTTCCCTCAGTTGACTGTATGATGGTATCACTTCTTAGAGTCTTGATATTTACGATATAAAGGTCTGATGGATTCCTATAGGTGTTTTCAACATAAGTTGCAAATCTTGGACTGCTACTACTACTACCACAATTACTACTACTACCACTCCTTTTTTTTTAAACTTAGCATCCAGCCTCACACAATAGCCACACCTTCGCCGCCATTTTATTACCTTAATATTAAATATCCTATTACAAAAGTAGCTACCCTAGCTATGTTGAGTTAGTTGAGCCGCAGATCTATGCGGCATTCAGTGACTGTTGCCTCATAGTCAATATCTGCGACTGTTGTCGGCTTTGGGGCCGATTCTCTCGTTCCCCTGAGACATAGCAATGCAGACCTAAGCAGAGAGAAGGACAGTCGATATCTCAACCAGGCTGTAATGTAACTTCTGGGCTGCTGCTTCCGTTCAGATAACTACTACTACTACTTATTTCCACCATCCACCACTACACTACCTTCACTACTAACATCACTATACTTCCTACCTTCCATCATTTACCACTACTACCATCTACTAACCACCAACATCCTACCACCATCAATACCACCACTAACATCATTATTTGCAATCACGTGGCAGGTAATGACAGGCGATGGTAACTATGTCACTCCGGCATTACTGTCACGATCTACCTGTCATTAATTACTCCACAACACCTGTCCTTAATGTGTGTCTGTCTGCCTTTCTTTCTCTCTGTCTGTTTGTATTTCTTTCCGTTTGTCTGTCTGTTTGTCTGTCTGCCTGTCTGTCTGTCTGTCTGAATGTTAGTGAAAGAAGAAGAAATGGAAATAATGAAATACAAACGATTAGAAGAGCGAGACAAATTAAAAGAAAGACATGAAGAGATAGCGAAATAAAGTACCCATAGCGATGAAGGCTAGAGAGAGAGAGAGAGAGAGAGAGAGAGTAAACAAAAATCACGTGGTTGTGTTTACAGTCTATCAGCTGACACAAGTAAATAAACGTCAGCTGTTTATATGTTTTCCTCACACCTATCCCTCACCTGTCTCACATCTGCCCCACACCTGTCTCACGCCTATCTCACACACCTGTCCCACACCTGTTTCCGACGTGTCCTACACACCTGTCCCACACCTGGCATGTATTTTGTTAAGAGAAAATATACCTTAAGAACCTTTGAGTTTCGTGCTATAGTTTAAGAGATAAATGATATACGAATTGTATGGAATACACAATTTTATCACACGCTATGTGGAGGCCAGGGTGGTGTGGCTCTATGTGGAGGTCAGGGTGGTGTGGCGCTACGTGGAGGCCGAGGTTGTGTGGCGCTACGTGGAGGCCAGGGTGGTGTGGCTCTATGTGGAGGTCAGGGTGGTGTGGCGCTACGTGGAGGCCAAGGTGGTGTGGCACTATGTGGAGGCCAGGGTGGTGTGGCACTATGTGGAGGCCAAGGTTATGTGGCGCTACGTGGAGGCCAGGGTGGTGTGGCTCTATGTGGAGGTCAGGGTGGTGTGGCACTATATGGAGGCCAAGGTTGTGTGGCGCTACGTGGAGGCCAGGGATGTGTGGCACCACCGCCCATAATGGCAGGCGGTGGATGGTCCGGATATACACTTCATTATGTAGAATAATATGTAATTAACTTAACAACGTCAAAAATAAGTTACTTTTCAGGTCGGGTCTTTGATACCTGTTGTGTACACGAGCTTTTTTATTATGAGTCAATACAATAGGTCATGACGTCATAATACCACGATGACGTCTACACTACTTTGACATCACTAGTTGGCGTCAATGTCAACAATGCATCTCCCTGTTATATAATTATACTGTTTCTTTCTGCACTTGTGAACACAGAAACAAAGTCCATGACATTACACTCAACTTGTGACTAGAACACCAATAGACTGTCACCAGAAATATGATGTCAATACCAACATAACCGCAGTCCCATTAGTATGTCACCAGCAATATAACGTCACTACCAATAAATGTCACCACCTATAGGAAGCCATCGTCAATATAACGTCACTACTAATATGACACGACAACCACTTGGATGTCACCAGCAATATGACGTCACTACCAATAAATGTCACCACCTATAGGAAGCCATCGTCAATATAACGTCACTACCAATAAATGTCACCACCTATAGGAAGCCATCGTCAATATAACGTCACTACTAATATCACACGACAACCACTTGGATGTCACCAGCAATATGACGTCACTACCAATAAATGTCACCACCTATAGGAAGCCATCGTCAATATAACGTCACTACTAATATCACACGACAACCACTTGGATGTCACCAGCAATATGACGTCACTACCAATAAATGTCACCACCTATAGGAAGCCATCGTCAATATAACGTCACTACTAATATGACACGACAACCACTTGGATGTCACCAGCAATATAACGTCACTACCAATAAATGTCGCCACCTATAGGAAGCCATCGTCAATATAACGTCACTACCAATAAATGTCACCACCTATAGGAAGCCATCGTCAATATAACGTCACTACCAATAAATGTCGCCACCTATAGGAAGCCATCGTCAATATAACGTCACTACTAATATCACACGACAACCACTTGGATGTCACCAGCAATATGACGTCACTACCAATAATTGTCAGCACCTATAGGAAGCCACTATCACTATGTCGTCACTACTAACCACCAATAGTATGTCACCAGCAATATGACGTCACTACCAATCTCGCTAAGTGTTAAGCTACACATATCAGGCTTATAGAGGCAATTAATTACTTACAACACGGAAATAAAGACTTAGAACATAAAACAGTGTTGATAAAAAGGACAAGAGTCATCGTGATAATGTCTGAAACGAAGAAAATTTTTAAGAAATCGTAAATAAACTTAAAATGCTCAACACGGCATCTCGCGGCAAGAGACGACAGCGTTTATAACTACCAAAATAAACTTTCCCGTCAATTCATATGAAACTTTTAGCCTTTAATTTGGAACACGTGAAACTCTAGGAATAAATCTTGCAATATTTCTACCATCTTTATGAGCCTTTTACTTACTTCTGGGAGTTGTGGTCACATTACATCTGCCAATGAATGAGCGGCCCTTGCGGCGGCGGCTTCTATATATATATATATATATATATATATATATATATATATCGCCAAAAGTTGATACAGGAAGACTACCTATTGGCTAGAAATGTCATGACGTTCATGACGTCATTGAAAGTCTATACTGAATGGCTGCTTATTAGTCCTGATGGTTATGAAGTCATTGAATATTAAATACTGGATGGTCGGTTATTGATTGAAAGGGTCGTAACATCACTGGAAGTTTATTATGTAAAATCAGTCATTGGTTGAAATGGTCATGACGTTACTATAAGTTTATGTTTGGTGATCAACTATTGGTTGGAATGGTCATGGCATCACTAAGAGTTGTTTGATTGACCACTATTGGCTGGATGGGTTATGACGTCACAAAACGCACATATTGGAAGAAACAAAAGAATAACATGAGGATAAATAATGATAAAATTAAGAATTAGGGACTAGACGGAAGGATGATTGGTGTTGCAATAAACGAGAGAGAAAGAGAGATGAGGGGTAAGAGGAAGAAACAGGAAACACTCACATACCAGGAAAACCAAGTTACCGAAAGAGGAAAACCAAGTGTGTGTGTGTGTGTGTGTGTGTGTGAGAGACAGTGTCTGTCTATCAGTCTGTCTTGCTGACAGTATCTGTCTAACAGTCTGTCTGTCTGTCTGTCTGTCAGTCAGTGTGTTACTGTCAGTGTATATGTGTGTCAGTGTGTGTGTCAATATGTCAGTGTATCAGTGTCAGAGTGCCATCAATGTCAGAGTCCCACCAGTGTAGGGTGCCATCAGTGTCAGAGTACCATCAGTGTCAGTACCATCAGTGTCAGGGTGCCATCCGTGTCAGGGTGCCATCAGTGTCAGGGTGCCATCAGTGTCAGTGCCATCAATGTCAGAGTGCCATCAATGTCAGAGTGCCACCAGTGTAGGGTGCCATCAGTGTCAGAGTACCATCAGTGTCAGGGTGCCATCCGTGTCAGGGTGCCATCCGTGTCAGGGTGCCATCAGTGTCAGGGTGCCATCAGTGTCAGAGTGCCATCAGTGTCAGGGTGCCATCAGTGTCAGAGTGCCATCAGTGTCAGGGTGCCATCAATGTCAGAGTGCCATCAGTGTCAGGGTGCCATCAGTGTCAGGGTGCCATCCGTGTCAGGGTGCCATCAGTGTCAGTGCCATCAGTGCCAGAGTACCATCAGTGTCAGTGCCATCAGTGTCAGAGTACCATCAGTGTCAGGTTGCCATAAGTGTCAGGGTGCCATCAGTGTCAGGTTGCCATCAGTGTCAGGGTGCCATCAGTGTTAGTGTGCCAGTGTCAGTGCGTCAGTGTCAACGTATAAGTGTCCTAGGTGAGCTACGAGATGAAATAACATTAACGTAACAAATAAATAAAAACAACAACAATAGATTAATTGATTATATACAAAACCATAAATTTACTTAAAACAATTGGAATCTGAATAAAATATGAGGAAAATATAGATAGATGAGTGTAGTAGCGGGAGGGAGCGAGTAGGTGTGGCCTCTGAGGCGGCCAGTGGAGGAGTGAGGGAGGTGGGTGAGAGACACGCCCAGCGACCCCCGGCAGTCCCTCACCTGGCCCTCCTGCGCAGTCGCCCCGCGCATCTTACACGTTCACACACCACAACAACTTACAATTATCACCCAATTATCACCCCTATCTTTATCTGTCTGTTAATATTCATTGGTATTCTCTGTCTTGTTGGTTTAGAGGATGTATAGGTATAAGATATGACGGAGTAGGAGGGTGTGTGAGGGAGGGGTGTGTGCAGGTGTCGTTATATCCGGTACCGTCCGGCACACCTGGGAGGTGGGTGGAGTCGAGCCAAAGATAAGCGGGCGTGAGGGCCAAGGTGTTATCAGTCACCCCGTGAGCGTCGAGAGTGGTGTGTAGCTCTGTCTCGCGCGGACTGTACAACACGACGTCGTGCTGCAAAGCGTAACTCTCTCCTGGCCACCACCGCCGCGTCTTAGTCAAATAAGACAGTCAGACTCGCTCCTCTCATCCAAACCACGGCTTCTGTCTTATGTTAACGAAACAACCACAACAAACTACAGCAACAGATCAACAGAAACTTTGTGTAGAGATTGTAGTGTGTCAACAACCGCTACATCCTGCCAGAGACTATCAGAGAGACACTCCTACTCCATCTCCAGGGAGTTGGAGACACTCTGAGATTATTGACACTTGTAAGAGATAAGGGTGTTGAGGGGTAAGAGTGTGTTGAAGATGGTCGTCATGATGAAGATGTTAGTGTGTGTGACGGTGCTGCTGCTTGCCTCAGGTAAGTTCAGGTTAACCATTACTGCTGCACCACAACAAACGTGTTTATCATACTGTAATGTGACCAGATGATGTTTGGGGTTACGAAACGCTATTTTATGCATGTTTATATCGACTAAAGTATTACCAAGGTGAGTGTTAATAGTTATTTAGTATAATCAAAAAGATGTTTATGCGAGCAACATGTGTCCGTAAGAATGTTAAGGGCTGCGAAACATTCCTGAAATTATATTTTTATTTACGAAACGTTACGAAAATTATGTTTATCGGTGAAAAACATATCAACTAATTATGTTTACACGAATCAAATGAATGTTTCCCACTCACAATACATCACCTAAACGATGTTGATGTTAAATATATTCTGAAAGAATCACCAATGCAATGTTTATCATCACTAAACATAACAGGCTAATCACGATTCAACATCATCATTGGACTTTAGGTGCTACAAACATCACAAGGTCAGGTGACAATGATGTTGAAGGCTTTTACTCAACATCACCTCTGAGACTCCCCACATTACGCAGCAGTTGTGTTAACGAACCGATGTTTATGACAACTCAGTATTCTGAAAAAGATGTTTCCGACAACATAATGTTCAGAGAATGATTATGTTGACTGCACAGATACATCAATGTTATGTTAAGCGTAAACAAATTAATATTTTACACTCATTATATCACCTAAATCGATGTTTATGGATTACAGAATAGTATTAATCGATGTTAATACCTGGAAAAGATGTCATGAAATTAGCAGGCATTACTCAGGAAGCATCACTAGGTCGATCTTACCGCGTGGAAAACATTACTTTATCGATGTTTTCACCTGCGTAATATCACTAGGTCATTGTCACCACCTACAAAACATCGTCACTGTAGAGGATAATATTCTCCTCACTCATGTTTACAAACTAATGCCTTAAATGTTTATACAGTAACATTTAGTATTGAAACTCACCGTCTCTCTCTCTCTCTCTCTCTCTCTCTCTCTCTCTCTCTCTAAGCAACGATAGTGACCAACACAATAATTCATCGCGTCACTGGCTAGAAATATTACTCGTGTATATCAATGTGTTTTTCTTTAAACTAGGAGGCGCTGTGAGCTAGTTCGAGTGCCTAGGAGGCACTGTGAGCTTGTTCTAATGCCTAAAAGGCCCTGCGCGCTATTTATAGTGCCTAGGAAGCCACGTGAGCTACTTCAAATGCCTAGGAAGACCTGTGCGCTAGTTCTAGTGCCTAGGAAGCCATGTGAGCTAATTCTAATGCCTAGGAAACCCTGTGCGCTAGGTCTAGCGCCTAAGAGGCCTTGTGAGCGAGTTCTAATGCCTAGGAGGCCCTGTGAGCTAGTTCTAAGGCCTTGGAAGTCCTGTGAACTAGTTCTAGTGCCTAGGAGGCCCTGTGAGCTAGTTATAGTGTCTAAAACAGTAACTAGGTTTAACCAGGGGATGTTAGGAACGATTCAGTTATGTGTAGTTAAGGTTTTATGGGTTTCAGATGCACGTCTGTCCTAAGTTATGTTTAGGGAGTTTTAGGAACGAATCTTTCCTAAAATTAAAGTTTAAGTAAATTTTACGTGTCTATCCCGAGTTAAGGTTTTAGACATTTTCTTAAGGTCATAGGTCAAAGTCCATATAATTTTACGTTTTAGGCAATTTTCGGTCCGTGTGTATCTTGAGTTTAGTTTTATGTCAGTTTTAGGTCCGCATCTACCAAAAGTTCAGTTTTTAAGTAAGTTTTAATTACGTGTATAAGGTAAACCACTTAATTGACACTTAAACCACATAAAATACAAG
>CAUDMG010003297.1:2945000-2947500 GCA_958450375.1 Homarus gammarus | reverse complement strand
CAGACACCCGAGACAAACAGACAGATAGACAGACGTACAGTTATAAATAAAATCTCTCTCTCTCTCTCTCTCTCTCTCTCTCTCTCTCCCCCTCCGTTACCATAGTGATCTGTCGTACTGTACTCTCCTCTCTCCCTTCCCCCTTACCCCTCATTCCCCCTCTCCCCTACCCTCCATTGTACCTCTCCTCTCTCCCCTTTCCCTTACCCCCCATTCCTTCTCTCCCCTCTCCCTACCCCTCATGTTCTCCCTCCCCTGTCCTCTCACTCTCCTTCTCACCTGACCCTCTTCTACCCCTTATCCCTAATTTTCCCTCTCCCTGACTCCCTTACCCCTCACTGCTCCTCTCCCCTCCCCTCTTCCCCCATTCTCTTTCTCATCTCCCTTCTCCCTTACCTCTCATTTTCCCTCTCGCCTCCTCTCTCCCTTACACTTAATTCTCCCTCTCACCTCTCCCCTACCCCTCATTCTCCCTCCCTCTCACCTCTCCCCTACCCCTCATTCTCCCTCCCTCTCACCCCTCTATCCCCTCTCCCCTCACTCTCCCTCGGGTCGGGGGGGGGGATCCAACTCTAACTTGGTGCTCGAGCCATCAAGCTATAACTCGAACCCATCAACAAGTTCACTAAACATGTTAATACTCCGCCAGGCGACATTTTTAAACACCACCCCCCCCCACCCTCCCCCGCCCCCACCCCACACATACATACATACATATATACATACATACATATATACATACATACATACATACATACATTCATACAATGTCATGGAAACCACACGTCCTGAACATTGCTACAGCTGCCTCCCGAAAGCTGGGAATGCTGTACGGATGCCGCAGCTACTTCACTCCTGTACTCTCCTGTGCTTCAAGTATATTAGGGATTCATTCGTCCTAACTTGGAGTACTGCTCTCATATCTGGGGTGGTTCTTCTTCTGCCCAACTGTTAGACAGGGTGGAATCAAAGGCATTTCGTCTTATTAACTCTCCTCCTTTAGTTGATAATCTCTCTTCCCTTTCTCTTCGCCACATGTTGCTTCACTCTCTCTCTCTCTTTTACAGGTACTTTAACGGGCAATGTTCGGTGGATCTGGCATCTTGTGTACCGCCGGCAAGGCCGTGGGCTTGTAACACTCGCCTTGCCCGTGGTGCCCACCGTTTCTCTGTGGATGTCGGTCACACTAGAATAACCCGTTATAGTACCTCCTTCTTTCCTCACACAACCAAACTGTGGAATGCTCTGCCTTCTTCTGTGTTTCCACACTCATACAATCTGTCTCGCTTTTAAAAGCTGGTTTTCCGGCATCTTCGCGGTGTAGATTAATATAATATTTTTCGTTTTTATTTTTAATTTATTTTTTACTCTTATTTTTTCGCCCCCCCCCCCCTCCTCCTCCCCAGGCCCGTTGTGGGTCGATGCCCTGTGCCCGGGTGGGCTATTCCCCGTAAAAAAAATACATACATACATACATACATACATACATACGAGAGACAAACATTTGTCAACAGTAAAAATCATTACATTGACGTCATGAGTTCACTTCCGCTTCCGCCTTTTTTTATATTGTGAAAATACCTGTACTTGTGTACCTGTTGTCCTGCGCTAACTCTCTCTCTCTCTCTCTCTCTCTCTCTCTCTCTCTCCTCCTCACATCATTAACACAGGAACATGACCCCACACCAGATATTTTTTGTTGTTGTTTTTCCAGCAGGTGTCGCGGCGTCTCTGTCACCTCTTGTTTATACCTACCAGCCCCCCCCCCCCCCCGGCCAGGTCACACACAGGCCACACTCCTATGGCTAAAGATGGTGATTCTCGACCTTATTCTCACTTGTAGCTATGGGAGAAAACAGTGGTATCCTGAATGTTCATGTTGGGGCGACACTCCTTTGGTTAACATGGGTGAATATCAACTTTAAAATTTTCCTGTACATATGGCAGAAGACAGTGTTATCCCATCCTCTTTGCTTAACAGGGGTTAATCTCTAAGGACCGAGATAGTACTATCCCACCTGGTTGTATAGAGGTGATACGCTTATGCTAATACAGGGTAGAATCTCAACCTTAATGCATCTGTAAGGAGCAAGATAGTGTTATCCTATCTTATCCTATCTGCAGGCAAGGTAGAACACAGTGCTATCCCACGAGGTTACTTACAAGCGGAGAGGAAGAGACTCTCGACCTTAGGGTGTTTCTAGAGCCGGGGCCAAGACAATGCTATCTCTTAACAATCCATAGAAATGTCACTCCTCTGTCCAGCAAGGTTGGGAATTCGACCTTTTTACCCGTTTCTATGTGTCGGATCAAGATAGTGTTATCCCATGAGGTCGTTTGGCGAGTACATCATTTAATAAAGGGCAAAAGTCGTCCTTATCTTATCACAGGAGGCCAGGGGCGGGACACTGTTATACCACAGTGGTATATAGGGGCGGCGATCTTATGCTTAATAGAGGAGGAAATTCGACCTTTTCACCCCCCTTCCGCCACCCCCACC
>CAUDMG010003297.1:2907500-2940000 GCA_958450375.1 Homarus gammarus | reverse complement strand
ACCCCCTCACACCTCATCCCCTCACACCTCATCCTCCTCACACCTAAGCCCCCTATCACTCATCTCTCACACCTCACCTCATCCCCTCACACCTCATCCTCCTCACACCTCATCCCCTCACACCTCATCCTCCTCACACCTAAGCCCCCTATCACTCATCCCCTCACACCTCATCCCCTCACACCTCATCCCCTCACACCTCATCCCCTCACACCTCATCCTCCTCACACCTAAGCCCCCTATCACTCATCTCTCACACCTCATCCCCTCACACCTCACCCCCTCACACCTCATCCCCTCACACCTCATCCTCCTCACACCTCATCCTCCTCACACCTAAGCCCCCTATCACTCATCTCTCACACCTCATCCCCTCACACCTCACCCCCTCACACCTCATCCCCTCACACCTCACCCCCTCACATCTCATCCCCTCACACCTCATCCTCTTCACACCTAAGCCCCCTATCACTCATCTCTCACACCTCACCTCGCCCCTCCAGACAATCACTTGAAGGTATGCTATGGCGGTCACTTCCTCCCTCACCCCCTCACACCTCATCCCCTCACACCTCACCCCCTCACACCTCACCCCCTCACACCTCATCCCCTCACACCTCATCCCCTCACACCTCATCCTCCTCACACCTCATCCTCCTCACACCTCATCCCCTCACACCTCATCCCCTCACACCTCATCCCCTCACACCTCATCCTCCTCACACCTAAGCCCCCTATCACTCATCTCTCACACCTCACCTCATCCCCTCACACCTCATCCTCCTCACACCTCATCCTCCTCACACCTCATCCCCTCACACCTCATCCCCTCACACCTCATCCCCTCACACCTCATCCTCCTCACACCTCATCCTCCTCACACCTCATCCCCTCACACCTCATCCCCTCACACCTCATCCTCCTCACACCTAAGCCCCCTATCACTCATCTCTCACACCTCACCTCGCCCCTCCAGACAATCACTTGAAGGTATGCTATGGCGGTCACTTCCTCCCTCACACCCTCACACCTCACCCCCTCGCACCTCACCCCTCACACCTCACCCCCTCACACCTCATCCTCTTCACACCTAAGCCCCCTATCACTCATCTCTCACACCTCACCTCGCCCCTCCAGACAATCACTTGAAGGTATGCTATGGCGGTCACTTCCTCCCTCACACCCTCACACCCTCATGCCACTCACCCCTCGCCCCTCACCCCTCACCTCACCCCTCGCCCCTCACCTCACCCCTCACCTCACACACTCACCCCTCACATCGTCCCTCCACACAAGCACTAGAACGTAAACTATGGCGGACACTTGCAGCCTGACCCCAATTTTTGTTGAGCCCAGTACAGTAATATACTGTACATGGCAGCTGATATTCTTCCCTCTCCCCCACACACAACACTCTAGGGGGGAGGGGGGGTATGTCTCATGGGGGTATTTTATGTCTCATCAAGCTATATATTTTTTATCATCGAGGGGATTTTATGTCTCACTGGGGGTTATTTTATGTCTCACTGGGGGTTATTTTATGTCTCACTTGGGGGTTATTTTATGTCTCATTTGGGGGTTATTTTATGTCTCAACAGGAAGTGATTCATATCTCATTGGGAGGTTTTGTATGTCTCACTAGGGGAGATATTTTATGTCTCAAGAGGAATATTTTATGTCACATCGACGAGTATTTTATGCCTCGGGGGAGTAGTTTATGCATTAATGGTGTATTATATAGGCCGGGGGGGTTATTTTATGTCCCGAGGGTGTATTTGGTGTCTCAGAGTTATGCATCAGAAGACTCTCTCTCTCTCTCTCTCTCTCTCTCTCTCTCTCTCTCTCTCTTTCATTTCTCCTGAGAAGTATTTACACCCCCAGGTCCTCCTCCTCCTCCTCCTCCTCCATTTCTTCTTCCTCTTCACAACCACTCCTCTTCCTCCTCCTCCTCATCTTCTTCTTCCTCTTCCTCATTGCCTGCGGTCAGACAAGTACACTCACCTTCACCATGCAAACAAACACTTGTTCTGGGGAGTTGTTGGTCGACTACATCCCCCTCACTACACCCCTTCACTACACCCACTCACTACACTCCCCTCACTACACCCCTTCACTACACCCACTCACTACACCCCCTCACTACACCCCCTGCACCCCCTCACTACACCCCCTGCACCCCCTCACTACACCCACTCACTACACCCCCTCACTACACCCCCCTCACTACACCCCCTCACTACACCCCTTCACTACACCCCCTCACTACATCCTCTCATTACCCCCTCACTACACCCCCATCACTACACCCCCTGCACCCCCTCACTACACCCACTGCACCCCCTCACTACACCCACTCACTACACCCCCCTCACTACACCCCCTCACTACACCCCCTCACTACACCCCTCACTACATCCTCTCATTACCCCCCTCACTACACCCCCTCACTACACCCCCCTCACTACACCCCTCACTACATCCTCTCATTACCCCCCTCACTACACCCCCTCACTACACCCCCTCACTACACCCCCATCATCCCTTCACTACACCCCTCACTACACCCCCTGCACCCCCTCACTACACCCCCCTGCACCCACTCACTACACTCCATCACCCCTTCACTACACCCCTCACCACACCCCCTCACTACACCCCCTTACTACACCCCTTCACTACACCCCATCACCCCTTCACTACACCCCATCACCCCTTCACTACACCCCCATCACCCCTTCACTACACCCCTCACCACAGTCCCTCACTACACCCCCACTCACTACACCCCCACTCACTACACCCCCTCTCACTACACCCCCTCACTACACCCCCATCACCCCTTCACTACACCTCTCACCACAGCCCCTCACTACACCCCCACTCACTACACCCCCTCTCACTACACCCCCTCACTACACCCCCTCACTACACACCCCTCACTACACCCCTTCACTACACCCCTCACCACAGCCCCTCACTACACCCCCTCACTACACCCCCTCTCACTACACCCCCTCTCACTACACCCCTCACTACACACCCCTCACTACATCCCCCAGCACTCCTCCACTACACCCTCCATGATCCTTGAACAACACCTAACCTAGCTTAACCTAACCTAACCAACACATCATCTTCAAAAACATCAACAACAACAACAACAATATCAACAACAACATCAACAACAACATAAACAACATCAACAACAAGATCAACAACAAGATCAAAAACATCAACACCATCAACACCATCAACATCAACACTATCAACACCATCAACACCACCATCAACACCATCAACACCACCATCAACACCAACACCAACAACATCATCAACATCAACACCATCAACACCACCATCAACACCATCAACAACACCATCAACAACACCACAACAACAACACCACCCAGTATATACAGAGCTGTCCTCACCCCCACTCCATTAACACGAGTCATTTTTAACACTCCACTTTGCCATCTCGAATTAACATGTTGAATTTTTACCTACCTGACAAATCAACATAAATTGGTACCTGTGTTTAAGATAATTTAACATTAACCATGATGAGTTAATGTTAACAGTTATTGTATTTCGTGTTTTCTGATGTGTTATAACATTTACATTATTCTCTTATTAATTAACTTGTTAACTTCTCCGAAAGTGTTTTCGTTATTTTAACATTAAGTTTTGTCTTAATTCACATGTTAAAATGCCTTTTATACCAGTTAGGTTAGGTTAGGTTAGGTTAGGTTTGGTTTGGTTAGGTTAGGTTAGATTAGGTTAGGTTAGGTTAACCCATATAGTCAGTCAGTCAGTAAAACATTCGTAAATAAGCCACAGGTGAGAATTTTTTTGTATTATATTACAGCCAAAGTTACAGCCAAAGTTACAGCCAAAGTTACAGCCAAAGTTACAGCCAAAGTTACAGCCAAAGTTACAGCCAAAGTTACAGGTGAGGTCAATAGAGAGAAGTAATCACACCTGTACATGACCCCACTAACCATAAACACAAATTTTTCTCCACTACAACTTGCTTGACCCTTTGTAGTAAATACCAGGCCAGAGAGATTTTTTGGAGGGGGGGGGGGGAGAAGAAGGAGGAGGAGGAGGGATAGTTTGTCTCATAGTTTTTTGGAGAGAGAGAGAGAGAGATGGAGAGAGAGTGGAGAGAGAGAGAAGTGGAGAGAGATAGAGATGGAGGGAATTTGTTTGTGTGTTTGAATTTTTTGTGTGTGTTTTTCTGTTTGTCTGTCTTCTTTTTTTCTTTCTTTCTCTTTCTGTTGTGTCTGTCTGTCTGTCTGTCTCTCTCATTGTATTTTGTTAGTGTCTCTCTCTGTCTCTCTCTCTCGTATGCCTGTCTCTTCCTCTTTCGTCTGCCTGTCTTCGTCATTTCCCCTCACCACAGTTGACCAAACTCCTTCACTTGATGATACTGAATCACTTTCCATAAACATTAATTATATTTTTTATTGGAGATATTGACAAAGTTTAGACTAAAAGTACGTGACACACACACACACACACCTCCTTCCATTACTCTAGGTCCGAACACACTCCAGGTTGTAGATTCCACGAAGCTCCTCGGCGTCACCATAGACAAACAAACTAAATTGGAAACCACACGTCAGTGAAGTTGTCAAATCCTCCAGTTTCCGTCTCCACCTCCTCCGCCGACTTAAGTCCCTCGGAGTTCCTGCACCCGAGCTCCTCAGTGTTTACACAACATTCATACTTCCCAAGCTCACCTATGCCTCCCCCACCTGGTCTTCCTCCCTAAATGCCACACAACGTAAACACCTAGAAAAAGTGCAAAAGAGGGCATGCAAGATTATTCTCTCCCCCTCCTACTCCACATATCAAGAAGCGCTCAACACACTGACCCTTTCGACTCTCACTGACCATCACCACGACCTCATCTGCAAATTTGGTAAGAAGCTTCTACACCATCCTCGACACCGGCTCCTACTACCACCTGAGATCCCTTGTCCGAGAATTGCTGTGCGACACCACAACCGCATCCAGCCCATACGTGCACGAACTGATCGCTATAAGAACAGCCCAGTCCCAACCATTGTAAAAATTATCAATAACTTGTAATACTGTAACACTGTCACTATGTTGAAATGAACTGTAGTTTGAGCTTTTCCCCATCTAAGTTATTATATGTCTTATTTGTGTCACTTATGTTACTTGTATATTATTTGTAATTCGCAACCCACTCCCCAAATATGTAACTGTATATTTTCAGCCTTCTGGCTGCCAAGCTCTTTCAATAAACCGTTAATTATTATTATTATTATTATTATTACTACACACACACACACACACACACATCCTAACCCCATTTTCTTTAAGTATTTTCCGAGTTTTGTTATTTTTTCCATACATTAAAAAAATAATATAAATGTTAATTATAAACATGAAATAAAATAAATTCGAATATAAAATATATTCTTTTATAGTTATTGGTAGATGGAGTTTTTCTTAAATGTATTTTGATTAATATTTTGGTGAAGTCAATGTTGATTACGTGGTTGTTGACCATTAGAGGTCGATTATTGTGTTGTTACTAGTGAGTTTGTTTCGATACGATACCAAGTATTTGTAGCCCAATGTCGGTTATGAGTACAGTACAGTACACCACAGTACAGTACAGTACAGTGCAGTACAGTACAGTAAATATCGCCAAAATCAGTTAGTTTTTAGTTTTATGGGAAAGTCGATGCTCTTTATTTGAACATTAGTAATAAATGGGATTAACTCTCAGTCTTCCATTTGTTTCTTAAAACTAATGACGAAAAGAAAACTCCATTATAGCTAACCCCGCTAAGACGGCACCACACCACACAGCTGTACGAGGCAGACGCTCAACACAGCTGTACAGGACAGACGCACAACACACAGCTGTACAGGACAGACGCTCAACACAGCTGTACAGAACAGACGTACAACACACAGCTGTACAGGACAGACGCTCAACACAGCTGTACAGGACAGACGCTCAACACAGCTGTACAGGACAGACGCTCAACACAGCTGTACAGGACAGACGTACAACACACAGTTGTACAGGACAGACGCTCAACACAGCTGTACAGGACAGACGCACAACACAGCTGTACAGGGCAGACGCACAACACACAGCTGTACAAGACAGACGCTCAACACAGCTATACTGGACAGACGCACAACACACAGCTGTACAGGACAGACGCACAATATTGGCTCACATAAATATGCGTGTACCAGTAGTAATAATATAATGACTGTAGTTAACGTTTGGCTGCTAAAGTAATCAAGATACTCGATACCAAACACTGAGTATCGATACTATGAAGTGTATAGCTGGTAGGGGAGGTATCCACACACCCACCACTAGTTATTATTATTATTATTATCATTATCATTATTATTATCATTATTATTATTGTTATTATTATTATCATCATTATTATTATCATTATCATTATTATTATCATTATTATTATCATTATTATTATTATTGTTATTATTATTATTATTATTATTATTATTGTGTAATGGTATTTGTAATTACTTTGTGCTAACTTCAAGGGTCAGTTACATTACATTATAAACTTTCGTAAAAATAGTAAGATTTGGACAACAATTATTACTATCCATTTCATTTGGTTTAATTAGCATATAAGATACAGGCGTAATCTTACAGCTGTAGTTTGTATTGTATGTGTGTGTGTGTGTGTGTGTGTGTGGCAGGCCGACAGTGTAAAGCCGTGCAGCGATAACAATAGTGCAACTACCAATTCCGGGTTGACGAAAAAATTCCTTCTTCCTCACCCCCCTCACACCCCCCTCACACCCCTCACATCCCCCACATCCCCCTCACTCCCCCATAACCCCCCATCACCCCCCCCATGTGCCGAGGGCCTCAATCTTGATGGGTCGATACACTGTCAAAACTTTTGTTCGTGTCCAGCCCCGAGTGTTATGTTTTGACCATTGTATACACACACACACACCACACACACACACACATACATGCACACATACACACAATACAAACACATACCGAGATACAATTACAAACACATACAAAACAAGAACACACACACACACACACACACACATTACAATCACACACGCAAACAAAAACAACCAAAGAATAAGTACACAAACACACATAAGACATACAAAGACAAACGCTTAAATAAAACAACACAAACCTTCTTACATCAAACCTCTATTATTCGTTAAACGCTAAAAAAAAAAAGAAGCACCAAAATTCTTCTTCAATAGTGGAATCAAATCTTAATCCGACAATCAAATGG
Organism: Homarus gammarus; assembly: GCA_958450375.1. Lineage (NCBI taxonomy): Eukaryota > Metazoa > Arthropoda > Malacostraca > Decapoda > Nephropidae > Homarus > Homarus gammarus. The sequence continues at coordinate 2,932,693 of CAUDMG010003297.1, read as the reverse complement.
ATTTATTCTCTTTATTTCTCATTTTATCTCTTCGTATTCTTATAAAAATTAATCAAAAGAAAAAAAAATAATGAAGAATTGACAGAAAACGTGATGGTCTTTTTCTTTCTTCAATGGATGACTAAAATATTTAAACCAGCGGGTCGATTTGGGTCATAGAGTGAGAGAATTATTTTGCTCTCCACGTCTTCTCTTTTTTTTTTCTCGTGTCGTTCTTCTGTTGATGAGTGTGATGAAAGAGAGTGATATAAAAGGAGAGAGAGAGAGAAAGAGACAGTGAGAGATTCAGAAGAAGAGAGAGAGAGAGAGAGAGAGAGAGAACGCACATTGACTCCGATTCTCTTCCTGATCTTTAAAGTATTAACATTAAATCACCCCTGAAATAAGAACCGCTTGTTCGATTCAGGGGCAGTCCCAGGTAACCACCCAGCTGTGTAGAGAGCCACCAAACCTTATGGTACAGTTGAGGAAATGAAGGAGGTCGAGTACAGTGTCGGCCTCCCTGCCTCCGTGTGTGTGTGTGTGTCCAAGTGATTGTCAGTCATTTGAGATCCATTTTCACTCGCCACTGAAAGAATCTTGTGAATATTTTGTCAATAAACTAAGCAATTACCAACCTGTCACAATACGTTGGACATTTCATTCATAACATCACAAGGAAAAATATTATGAATGGCGTGATTTTGTTTATATCAGATGAATGAAGTAAATGACATTCGTATCTCCACTGTTGAGTTCTGTCAGACTCTTGTCATGTCATTCACAAATATTTATTATGATTGATTTTGTTTATATATGACGTCACAATAGTAATCTTCCACCTTCTTTGTTTATAAACATTTGGAGTAACTTGTAATAAACATATCGACCTGATGGAACCCGGGAGCTATCGTTAATGTTATAATGTATTACTACACTACAACAACTATGGTCTGTTGTTGATGTTATAATGTATTACTACACTACAACAACTGAGGTCTGTTGTTGATGTTATAATGTATTACTACACTACAACAACTAAGGTCTGTTGTTGATGTTATAATGTATTACTACACTACAACAACTGAGGTCTGTTGTTGATGTTATAATGTATTACTACACTACAACAACTATGGTCTGTTGTTGATGTCATAATGTATTACTACACTTCAACAACTAAGGTCTGTTGTTGATGTCATAATGTATTACTACACTACAACAACTAAGGTCTGTTGTTGATGTTATAATGTATTACTACACTTCAACAACTAAGGTCTGTTGTTGATGTTATAATGTATTACTACACTTCAACAACTAAGGTCTGTTGTTGATGTTATAATGTATTACTACACTATAACAACTAAGGTCTGTTGTTGATGTTATAATGTATTACTACACTACAACAACTAAGGTCTGTTGTTGATGTTATAATGTATTACTACACTACAACAACTAAGGTCTGTTGTTGATGTTATAATGTATTACTACACTACAACAACTAAGGTCTGTTGTTGATGTTATAATGTATTACTACACTACAACAACTGAGGTCTGTTGTTGATGTTATAATGTATTACTACACTACAACAACTAAGGTCTGTCGTTAATGTTATAATGTATTACTACACTACAACAACTAAGGTCTGTTGTTGATGTTATAATGTATTACTACACTTCAACAACTGAGGTCAGTTGTTGATGTTATAATGTATTACTACACTATAACAACTAAGGTCTGTTGTTGATGTTATAATGTATTACTACACTACAACAACTAAGGTCTGTTGTTGATGTTATAATGTATTACTACACTACAACAACTAAGGTCTGTTGTTGATGTTATAATGTATTACTACACTACAACAACTAAGGTCTGTTGTTGATGTTATAATGTATTACTACACTACAACAACTGAGGTCTGTTGTTGATGTTATAATGTATTACTACACTACAACAACTAAGGTCTGTTGTTGATGTTATAATGTATTACTACACTTCAACAACTAAGGTCTGTTGTTGATGTTATAATGTATTACTACACTACAACAACTAAGGTCTGTTGTTGATGTTATAATGTATTACTACACTTCAACAACTAAGGTCTGTTGTTGATGTTATAATGTATTACTACACTACAACAACTAAGGTCTGTTGTTGATGTTATAATGTATTACTACACTACAACAACTAAGGTCTGTTGTTGATGTTATAATGTATTACTACACTATAACAACTAAGGTCTGTTGTTGATGTTATAATGTATTACTACACTATAACAACTAAGGTCTGTTGTTGATGTTATAATGTATTACTACACTACAACAACTAAGGTCTGTTGTTGATGTTATAATGTATTACTACACTTCAACAACTAAGGTCTGTTGTTGATGTTATAATGTATTACTACACTACAACAACTAAGGTCTGTTGTTGATGTTATAATGTATTACTACACTTCAACAACTAAGGTCTGTTGTTGATGTTATAATGTATTACTACACTACAACAACTAAGGTCTGTTGTTGATGTTATAATGTATTACTACACTTCAACAACTAAGGTCTGTTGTTGATGTTATAATGTATTACTACACTACAACAACTAAGGTCTGTTGTTGATGTTATAATGTATTACTACACTTCAACAACTAAGGTCTGTTGTTGATGTTATAATGTATTACTACACTTCAACAACTAAGGTCTGTTGTTGATGTTATAATGTATTACTACACTACAACAACTAAGGTCTGTTGTTGATGTTATAATGTATTACTACACTACAACAACTAAGGTCTGTTGTTGATGTTATAATGTATTACTACACTACAACAACTAAGGTCTTTAAGCGTGTATTTTAGGTTAGTTTATACATTTGTCATCAACGGTTAAAAATATGAAATCAACTTGTCATAAGCTATCGTATACACCATTTATAAAACACCCTTGTAATTATTCTGAGTGACATATTAAACTGCATCCTATCTTGATAATGTATGTAAACAGATTAAAGCAACGGCAGTGTGGACAGTATGTCGTGGGGTGTAGCCAGTATGTATAGAGTGACCAGTATGTGTAAAGTGGCCAGTATGTATAGTGTGGCCAATATATCGTGTAGTGTGTCCAGTATGTCATGTAGTGCGGCCATTATGTCGTGTAGTGTGGCTATTATGTCGTGTAGTGTGGCCTTAGCCCAGGCTTTGTTTACAGTCAAGGTGTAACATGTGACCAGCAGCTGTTTACAGATTAGTCTCTGGTGGCTGAGCTTGACACAGGTGAGAGAAATCACTGCTTCTTGTTCTCTCTCTCTCTCTCTCTCTCTCTCAGCGACAGAGAGAGATGCATCACCACTTTATCTCTCTCCTGGTCACGCTGAGAATTACAATTAATGTCTCACTCAGGACCTTGGAGTCGAATCCCACCCACTGTGTCAAGCTACAAGTCCCACCAACTAATAAATTCACAGTCAAGTGGCCAGACTTTTAGAGCTTCTTTTTTTTTCAGTTTTCCCTCAAAAAATACTTTAAAAGTCTACTTATTGTACAGTCTTAGTGCATTTGCCACGCCATTACGGAGGAGTCATGGTATAATTTTCAAAGCCATTGACTGAGGTTATAGCTTAGAGTGAAGCTCAACTCAAGTACTTCCGAGAACCAGAAACTAAGGCAATATTTTTTGGAAAAGTTAGCGTAAGGACCTTTGTGAACGAGGAACTAAGGTCTTATCTTTGTGCAACATATGAACGTGATCTATTTTGAGAACCAGAAACTAAGGCAATAAGTTCAACGTGAATTATTAACGTACACTCCTTTGAGAACCCAAGAACTATGATAATTATTTAGAGAGAAGAATTAACGTACAGTCCTTTGAGAACACAGGAACTCAGATCACTTTTTTAGTTAAAAAGATACAACATTCACTCTAACGTCAGTACCTTTGAGAGGAAGGGAGATAGGGAGGGAAGAAGGGAGAAAACGATGGAGGGAGCAAATGAGGGAGGGAGAGAGGGAGCAAAGGAAGAAGTGAGGCAAGAGAGAGAGAGAGGCGTGGTATGTCAGTATGTGTTGTGGGCAGATCAATTCACACCCTCATCAACACCTTCCTTCACCACAATGCTTCCCACAAGACCACCTCCACCCCCTCCTCCTCCTCCCCCTCCCCTCCTCCTCCTCCACAACAACACAACTTTCTAACTCTCTCCTGGTGAAAGTGAGAGCCCTGGGACGCTGGCTGATCTTTCTCTTGATGGTTTTGCTGTTGGTAGAAGTTTTATCGATAAGAGAGACGAGGAACAGTACACGCTAACACATGCTACCATTATCACCTCCCACGTATTGCCCCCCCCCCCCCCCCCACACACACTGATACAACAACAGGTAGTAACTTACAGGTACAGGTAAAGGTACAGGTAATTAGTTATGGATACAGGTACAAGTACAGGTAAAGAGAGAGAGAGAGAGAGAGAGCGAGAGAGATAGAGATATCCTTAAGACTCAGAGGGTAAAAGCCTCAACGATGATATTTATGTTGTATTTTCGTTTTATTTATTTTTTTCGACCAATAAGCTTCCCTCGCCATCTTTCTTAAACATTCCCACCACTCACAATCCACCTAGACATTCACTGGCCTCCGAGCTGGCGAATCAGAGCCGTTCATACCTATTGAATCATCCCGTCACATCGACCAATCAGAGCCTACGTTATAGCTCCTGATGTTTACAATAGAATTTTGTTCACCAATCACAGCCGCTGATACGTATAACACTTATCACTCTCAGCCAATCACGTCCAAAGTGGAGGTTGTGGATATTTATTTCATTTTATTCATAATTCAGAAAGAATAATAAAGTTACAGCTACGGGTGCATTCTCTCTCTCTCTCTCTCTCTCTCTCTCTCTCTCTCTCATTCATTTATAATTAACAACAAACTCTTAACTACTAATCATCTGTGTATTAATTATGCATCTTTTTGACTCTGATTAATTAGTAGATGGTTCAGTAATTACTCCTCTGTTAGGACGTGGTTGAGTATTGAGTGAGTGTTGGTGCACTGTGTAGGTCAGGCCAGGTGATGGTGGCCAGGTGATGTTTTTAATTACCTTGACGTGTGTGTGTGTGTGAAAGCAGTATAATTTTGACCTTACCGCTTCGCTTGACTCTAATTTCTGACCTCCGTGTGTTAGGTCAGTATGAAGCATGACCTCACAGCTTGACCTCCGTGTGTTAGGTCAGTATGAAGCTTGACCTCACCGCTTGACCTCCGTGTGTTAGGTCAGCTTGAACGTGACCGAGGATAAGAGCTCTACCAATAACACGATCAAACAGGTTCTCAAATAAATTTTACAGAGGTGAAAGGAAAAGGAAGATTTCCGAACCACAAAATTGGAACGTAAATTTTCTGAAGACTGTCAAGGGTACAAGCGTGTGTGGGGGTATGGGTGTGTGGGGGGGGAGAGGGTATGGGCGTGTGTGGGGGGGGAGAGGGTATGGGCGTGTGTGGGGGTATGGGTGTGTGGGGGGAGGGTATGGGCGTGTGTGGGGGTATGGGTGTGTGGGGGAAGAGGGTATGGGCGTGTGTGGGGGTATGGGTGTGTGGGGGGGAGAGGGTATGGGCGTGTGTGGGGGTATGGGTGTGTGGGGGGGGGAGGGTATGGGCGTGTGTGGGGGTATGGGTGTGTGGGGGGGAGAGGGTATGGGCTTGTGTGGGGGTATGGGCGCGTGTGGGGGGGGGAGGGAGGGGGTATTGGTGTATATATATATATATGTGAGGGGAAGGAGGTATGGGCGTGTATGGGTGGAGGAATATTGCACAAGAACATGTGTATTGAAGGTACACACACACACACACACACACACAGGAGGAGACGGTGGGCGGCAGGTAACCTCGTGTAGACATAAAAATAAATATAAATAACCTGTTAATTAAACTGTCCAAGTAAGTGAATGGCATTTAAAGGGACCGTGTCTAATTAGTCTCCCTCCTTCTCCTCCCCTTCCCCCCTCCCCTTCCCCCCTTCCCCTTCTTATCCCTCATTTCACCCTCTCATTCCTCTCATCCCCTCCTTTCCTACCTCAACTCTCTATTCCTCCTCCTCCAGCTTCCCTTCCTTTCCCCCTTTCTCCTCCTCCCTCCTCTTCACCCTTCCATCTCACCTCCTCCCTGTCCCTCCCCCTCCTTCTGCCTCCCAACCTCTCCACTTTCACCTCTCCCTTCCTCCTCCCCCACCCTCTTCAGCCTCCCCTCCCCTTCCTCACTCTCCTCATCCTCCCTCTCCTTCTTCCTCCCCCTCTCCCCCTCCTCTTCCTTTCCCCTCCCCCTATTTAAAATTGCACTAAGACTGTAGGTTAAAGTCATTCTTTCTTCTTTACCGTTAAGGAGAAAAGTCTTGACAATGGTGACCACGAAATTATCTGTCTGCCTGCCTGCCTGCCTGTCTGCCTGTCTGTCTGTCTGTGTATTTACCTCTCTGTCCCTCTCTCTCTGTCTCTCTCTCGGGTAGTGTACAGCAGGTCGACTCACAGTACCTGCTCACAAATTAGAGAGTTATTAGAACAAGGGCGAGACAGTGGTGTGGGCTGACCTCACACGATGGTTGAATCAAGTTACACGGTAAATGATTTAATTTCTCTATGGTTATGATTGAAGCCTTGTGGTTGTAGTGGTTGTAGAAGTGGTGATGTAGGGGGTAATGTATTGGTGGGGAGGTGGAAGTGGTTGTAGTATAGTAGTGGTAGTGGTGGTGGGGTTATGAATTGGTGGAGGAGAGGGGTAGGTAGTGTGGTGGGGATGTGTAATGGTGTGGAGTAGTGTAGTGGTGGTGGTTCTAGTACATGGTGTGGTGTGATTGGTGTGGTGATGTTTGGTAGTGTGGTTGTAGTGGCTGGGGTGGTAGTATAGTGATGATGGTAGTAGTGGTAGTAGTAATAGTAGTAGTAATAGTAATTGTTTTATTGGTATCGTAATGGTGGTAGTAATGGTAATGGTAGTAGTGGTAGTAGTAATAGTAGTAGTAATAGTAATTGTAGTATTAGTAATAGTAGTAATAGTGGTAATGTTAGTAGTAGTAGCAGTACTGGCAATAGTGCCACAACTATTCCTACGTAACATACAAACACTCCACATTGATTTAGACATAGAACATTAAAACAAAGTAATTAAATACCATTGACTTAGAGACTAACAGGTAAACTAATCCCCTTTATAGCTCCCAATTTGATGTTGGACTAAAAGGTCAAATGACTCATTACAGGTTAATTAATTGAGGTCAACGACACAACCTGTATTTGTTTATGCCGTTAACAGTCCAACAAATACAAAATTACTGTTGGTTGTTTTTGTTTTTACCTGTTCCTTTACTTGTGCTTGTACCTGTACCTGTGCCTGTACCTGTGCCTGTACCTGTGCCTGTATATATACCTGTATTCACACCTGCGACCTCATTATATCTAACTAGACCTGTTTATTTAGTCAGCAGTGAATTAAAGTTGACAGACAGAGTTAGTAGATGTATATAATGCTCAGGGTGGGATAATAATTAACTCTCTCTCTCTCTCTCTCTCTCTCTCTCTCTCTCTCTCTCTCTCTCGTCTTAAAGTGAGGTTAGAAATATGCATTATTCACTATGGTTAATTGAAGCTATAATTTGAAGTCATCTAAGCTGTATCGCTATATGTTTGGCCATAACAACAGTCTGGCCATAACAACAGTCTGGCCATAACAACAGTCTGGCCATAATAACAGTCTGGCCATAACAACAGTCTGGCCATAACAACAGTCTGGCCATAATAACAGTCTGGCCATAATAACAGTCTGGCCATAATAACAGTCTGGCCATAATAACAGTCTGGCCATAACAACAGTCTGGCTATAACAACAGTCTGGCCACAACAACAGTCTGGCCATAACAACAGTCTGGCCATAACAACAGTGGGCAAGATCATGTGGCCACAAAACTTTTCACACACACACACACACACACACACACACCACAACAGCTACCCAGAGACTCCACACACTATTGGAGGAGGAGGGGGGGGAGAAGGAGGAGGGGGTGATAGAAGGAGGAGGAGAGAGAGAGAGAGAAGAAGGAAAAAGGTGAGGGGTGGGGAAAGGAGTAGGAGGAAGAGGAGGAGATGAAGAAGAAATGTAACAGAGAGGAAGAAAGCGAGAGAGAGAGAGAGAGAGAGAGAGATAAGAAAGTGAGAGAACGTAAGAGAGAAAAAGAAAAGAAGAAGATGAAAGAGTTACAAAGAGAGGAGGGAAAGGGGAGGAAGAGGTTAAGGGTGAGAAGAACAAAATACTCCCCAATGTCTCCCTTAGAAAGTGAGGAAAGAAGTGGGGGGGAGGAGGAGGGGAGGAGGAGGGGGAGGAGGAGGGGAGGAGGAGGGGGAGGAAGAGGGGGAGGAGGAGGAAGAGGAGGAGGGGAAGAGGAGGAAGGGAGGAGGGGGGAGGGGAGGAAAGTGTCATCTAAGGTTTTGACATCTTACCGACAGTCAACATAACACGCACACACACACACACGCACACACGCACACACACACACACACAAACTTTTCTCGGTGGCAGGTGATCGTTACACATCACCACTAAGCCACAGCCACACAGAGTATAGCACATTGGCTCTTAATCACCCCTGACTCACGGCTGCACCTTGACTGACGCCGACGGCTGAGGGTTACGCCTGGCTGTCTCACGTCGGCTTTAACCTAAGAGTCAATTGCCCTGATAGGTAGAATCAAGAGATGACCAAGAGGAATAAACAGGGAGAAGAGGGAATGAAGAAATAAGAGGTGGAGGAGAAGAAAGGAGAGGAGGAGGAGGAGGAGGAGGGGAGTGGGGGAGAGAGGAAGAAAGGGAAAGGGTGGTGAAGAAAAGGAAAGAGAAGGAGGAGAGGAAAAGGGGAGAGAGATAATGAGGAGGAAGTGGGAAGAGAGGAGATAAGAGGGAAATGGCGAGGAAGAAGGAAGAGAGAGTAAGAGAAGAGAGAGTAGGGAGGAGTTAAGGAAACTAGGGGATGAGAGGGTAAGAGAGGAGAGACGAGTGGGAGAGTACGAAGAGGAGGGGATGGGAGGGGGAGGAAGGGAAAACGGGAGGAAGGGAAGACGGGAGGCATGGATCGTAGCCTGGGGGAAGATTTCGTTTACAGCTGACGGAAATTTTCTTTTCTTTTTGACAGGGATGGAAGGAAGGAAGGGAGGGAGGGAGGAGGGGAGAAGGAGGGGAGAAAGGGGTGAGGGTAGGGAGGGGGTAAAAGGGTTAGGGGCAGGGTAGGGAGTGGTGGAAAGGGGTGAAGGTGAGGAGAAGGAGGGAGAAAGGGGTGAGGGTAGGGAGGGGGTAAAAGAGTTAGGGGCAGGGTAGGGAGTGGTGGAAAGGGGTGAAGGTGAGGAGAAGGAGGGAGAAAGGGGTGAGGGTAGGGAGGGGGTAAAAGGATTAGGGGCAGGGTAGGGAGTGGTGGAAAGGGGTGAAGGTGAGGAGAAGGAGGGAGAAAGGGGTGAGGGTAGGGAGGGGGTAAAAGAGTTAGGGGCAGGGTAGGGAGTGGTGGAAAGGGGTGAAGGTGAGGGGAAGGAGGGGGGAAAAAGGGGTGAAGGTGAGAGGGAAAGAGGTAGGAGGGGGTGTAATAACACATACAAGAATACGCTCACACACACACACACACACACACACAGCTACCGATGGCCACTCTTGTAAACTTTAATTAAAACACGTAATGTGACCCTGACTAATGTTGTGTTAATATTATTTGTTTTTTGTGCATCTAACATAAGTGTATTACCCCTGTGTGTGTGTGTGTGTGTGTGTGTATTACCCGTGTGTGTGTGTGTGTGTGTATTACCCCTGTGTGTGTGTGTATTACCCCTGTGTGTGTGTGTGTGTGTGTGTGTGTGTGTGTGTGTGTGTGTATTACCCGTGTGTGTGTGTGTGTGTGTGTGTGTGTGTGTGTGTGTGTATTACCCCTGTGTGTGTGTGTGTGTGTGTGTGTGTGTGTGTGTGGAAGTGTTAATGATTAAGGACGAAAACGAGTGTGAGAGGATGACAAGAGTGCGTGAGAGAGAGTGTGGTAGGGTGGGGAAATGAGAGTGAGAGTAAGACAAGAGAGTGCGTGAGAGAGACGGGGGGAAGTAGAGGTGGGACTTGGTGCGTGTCACTGGCAGAGAGAGAGAGAGAGAGGGAGAGAGAGAGGAGAGAGAGGGAGAGAGGGAGAATGATTGAGAAGGGAGAATGAGGTAGAAACTAGAATAAGGGCGAGGGAAGAATGAGGGAGAAAGGAGAGGAGAGTGAGAGAGAAGGGAGAGAAACAGTAAGGGAGAGAGGAGAGGGGGAAGATGAGGTGGAGGAAGCGAGGAAAGAGAGGAGAGTAGAGATAGCGAGGGAGCGAAGGAGGGAGAGGAAGGAGGAGAGGAAGGGAGGGGGGACGGAGGAAGGGAGTGAAGGAGAAGAGAGTAAGGAGGGAGCGAGGAAGATATCGAATGAGGGGACACGACGTGGGGTGAGAGGGGACGGCCCAACCCTCTAATTTCCCCTTTTCTGTGGCCCAGTGAGGGGGAGAGAGGAGGAAGGAGAGTCAGAATAGATGAGGCGCTAGGAAGAATGTTTGAGAAGAGGGAGGAGGAGGGAAGAAGAAAGAGGAGGGGAGAAGGAGGAGAGAGGATGAGTGGGGAGGGTCAGTAGGTAATAGAAGGAGAAGGAAAAAGAGAGAGAGAGAGAGAGAGAGAGAGAGAGCATATGAATACCAACTTGTAAAACAAAATATTAACTATTTGTTACCTGTCACTCACACCTGACTCACTCTAAGAGATGACGTGTACAGATTCACAAATTCCCTAAAAATTAAAATTACCAATTCATTCATAAAACCAATATTTACGATGTTTTGTTGTTGTTGTTGCAGGCACAGCTGGGGTGACGTGGAACTGGGAGCAGTGGTGGACCTATGATGGCATCTCTGGTAAGTGTTACTACTACTACTACTACTAATGCTACTACTACTACTACTACTGCTCAACTGGCGGGCTTTGTTGATAAACATTACCACGTGGTAGCATTTGTTAATGATAGTAACAGCTGACTCATTGTTGATAAACATTAACACGTGGTCATTTATGTATATTGATATTATCCACAACTGTCCTTATAGTAATGTTCCCTCGTACTGCACCATACTTATAGTGTGTGTGTACTGTACTAACAATACCAAGTGTTTGTACCCAGTACTGTGTGTTTGTGCTTACTTACGGACATAAAGCCTCGCTACAAAACACACTGTAAATAACATCCGTACAGAAATATGGTGACTGTAGCGGCCTGTATAGTGCAGTCATGATGTATTGACGAACTTATGTAATATGTCAGGTGTAACATCCTTCAGGTGACAGTGTGTTGTCAGGCAGCACCATGTGACAGTGTGTTGTCAGGCAGCACCACGTGACAGTGTGTTGTCAGGCAGCACCATGTGACAGTGTGTTGTCAGGCAGCACCACGTGACAGTGTGTTGTCAGGCAGCAACACTTGACAGTTGTCAGGCAGGAAAACTTCACTATTGTCGGGCAGGAACACTTGACAGTTGTCAGGCAGGAAAACTTGACTGTTGCCGGGCAGGAACATTTGACAGTTGTCAGGCAGCAACACTTGACAGTTGTCAAGCAGGAAAACTTGACTGGTGTCAGGCAGCACCACTTGACTGTTGTCAGGCAGCACCACTTGACTGTTGTCAGGCAGCACCACTTGACTGTTGTCAGGCAGCACCACTTGACTGTTGTCAGGCAGCACCACTTGACTGTTGTCAGGCAGCACCACTTGACTGTTGTCAGGCAGCACCACTTGACTGTTGTCAGGCAGCATCACTTGACTGTTGTCAGGCAGCACAACTTGACTGTTGTCAGGCAGCACCACTTGACTGTTGTCAGGCAGCACCACTTGACTGTTGTCAGGCAGCACCACTTGACTGTTGTCAGGCAGCACCACTTGACTGTTGTCAGGCAGCACCATTTGACTGTTGTCAGGCAGCACCACTTGACTGTTGTCAGGCAGAAAAACTTGACTGTTGTCAGGCAGGAACACTTAACAGTTGTCAGGCAGCACCACTTGACTTTTGTCAGGCAGCACCACTTGACTGTTGTCAGGCAGCACCACTTGACTGTTGTCAGGCAGCACCACTTGACTGTTGTCAGGCAGCACCACTTGACAGTTGTCAGGCAGCAACACTTGACAGTTGTCAGGCAGGAAAAGTTGACTGTTGTCAGGCAGCACCACTTGACTGTTGTCAGGCAGCACCACTTGACTGTTGTCAGCCAGCACCACTTGACTGTTGTCAGGCAGCACCACTTGACTGTTGTCAGGCAGCACCACTTGACTGTCTTTGTTTACCTCGAGTTCCGAAAGAGTGAATTTTGTTTACAATGACGCAGCACATATTATAAATGCCGCATAGACCTTGTTGACTCACCTACCTGCCTCCCCTACCTGCCTCACCTACCTACCTGCCTCACCTACCTACCTCACCTACCTCACCTACCTGACTCACCCACCTACCTCCCCTACCTACCTCACCTACCTACCTCACCTACCTCACCTACCTACCTGCCTCACCTACCTACCTCACCTACCTGACTCACCCACCTACCTCCCCTACCTACCTCACCTACCTACCTCACCTACCTACCTCACTTACCTGCCTCACCTACCTACCTCACCTACCTACCTCACCTACCTACCACACTTACCTGCCTCACCTACCTCACCTACCTACCTCACCTACCTACCTCACTTACCTGCCTCACCTACCTACCTCACCTACCTCACCTACCTACCTCACCTACCTAACCTAACCTACCTACCTCACCTACCTCACCTACCTAACCTAACCTACCTACCTCACCTACCTACCTCACCTACCTCACCTACCTAACCTAACCTACCTACCTACCTCACCTACCTCACCTACCTACCTCACCTACCTACCTCACCTACCTCACCTACCTAACCTAACCTACCTACCTCACCTACCTACCTCACCTACCTCACCTACCTACCTCACCTACCTACCTCACTTACCTGCCTCACCTACCTACCTCACCTACCTCACCTACCTACCTCACCTACCTAACCTAACCTACCTACCTCACCTACCTACCTCACCTACCTACCTCACCTACCTACCTCACCTACCTACCTCACCTACCTACCTCACCTACCTACCTCACCTACCTCACCTACCTACCTCACCTACCTCACCTAACCTCACCTACCTACCTCACCTACCTACCTCACCTACCTCACCTACCTACCTCACCTACCTCACCTACCTACCTAACCTACCTACCTCACCTACCTACCTCACCTACCTACCTCACCTACCTACCTCACCTACCTACCTCACCTACCTACCTCACCTACCTACCTACCTACCTCACCTACCTACCTCACCTACCTCACCTACCTACCTCACCTACCTACCTCACCTACCTACCTCACCTACCTAACCTACCTACCTCACCTACCTAACCTCACCTACCTACCTCACCTACCTACCTCACCTACCTACCTACCTACCTCACCTACCTACCTCACCTACCTACCTACCTCACCTACCTCACCTACCTCACCTACCTACCTCACCTACCTCACCTACCTACCTCACCTACCTCACCTACCTACCTCACCTACCTCACCTACCTACCTCACCTACCTCACCTACCTACCTACCTCACCTACCTCACCTACCTCACCTACCTACCTACCTCACCTACCTCACCTACCTACCTAACCTCACCTACCTCACCTACCTACCTCACCTACCTACCTCACCTACCTCACCTACCTACCTCACCTACCTACCTCACCTACCTACCTCACCTACCTCACCTACCTCACCTACCTCACCTACCTACCTCACCTACCTCACCTACCTACCTCACCTACCTACCTCACCTACCTACCTCACCTACCTCACCTACCTACCTCACCTACCTCACCTACCTACCTCACCTACCTACCTCACCTACCTCACCTACCTACCTCACCTACCTCCCTCACCTACCTACCTCCCTCACCTACCTCACCTACCTCACCTACCTCCCAATGCGGTAAATAGTTTTATTTTTATTACTGAAAGTAGTTCAGTTACCGTCCATGTAAAGGTTATTACCCATGACGTCATTCAAGGCTTATTTCTCATTGGTCGAAGGAAAAGACGCGATGATTGATTAAAAATATATTATTACTGATGACATCATGCACCACCTTCTTTCTCATTGGTCGGATCAAAAAGGCACAACGATTATTAATGACGTCATGAACTACTTTCTTTCTCATTGGTCGAATCAAATGACGTCATGTTCTGCCTTCCTTGTCATTGGTCGAAAACTTTCATTCATAATACTTCTCATTCATAGAGCTTCGTATTCTTGAACGTTTTTCCCTGATATTTTTAGTGGTGGTTCTCAGTGGTGTGTGTGTGTGTGTGTGTGCGCGCCATACAGTCCCGAGAGAGAGAGAGAGAGAGAGAGGGAGGGAGAGAGAGAAGGAGAGAGGGAGGGATAGAGAGAAGGAGGGAAGGAGGATCAACGTTACTTCAATCTTACTTTAGGGAAGTAATGGCCTCAATCACCGCCTCTGATACCGTGGATTAAGGAAGTACCAGCCAGTGAAGGAAGTACCAGCCAGTGAAGGAAGTACCAGAGATTGAAGGAAGTACCAGCCAGTGAAGGAAGTACCAGCCATTGAAGGAAGTACCAGCCAGTGAAGGAAGTACCAGCCATTGAAGGAAGTACCAGCCAGTGAAGGAAGTACCAGCCATTGAAGGAAGTACCAGCCAGTGAAGGAAGTACCAGCCTTTGAAGGAAGTACCAGCCATTGAAGGAAGTACCATCCAGTGAAGGAAGTACCAGCCAGTGAAGGAAGTACCAGCCATTGAAGGAAGTACCAGCCAGTGAAGGAAGTACCAGCCATTGAAGGAAGTACCAGCCAGTGAAGGAAGTACCAGCCTTTGAAGGAAGTACCAGCCATTGAAGGAAGTACCATCCAGTGAAGGAAGTACCATCCAGTGAAGGAAGTACCAGCCAGTGAAGGAAGTACCAGCCAGTGAAGGAAGTACCAGCCATTGAAGGAAGTACCAGCCAGTGAAGGAAGTACCATCCAGTGAAGGAAGTACCATCCAGTGAAGGAAGTACCAGCCAGTGAAGGAAGTACCAGCCAGTGAAGGAAGTACCAGCCAGTGAAGGAAGGAATGAAATAGTTGATGAATTAATTGTGTTTGTTGTAGAGTTGGTAGGTCCCCCGCCCCCCCTCCTCCCTCACCTCCCCTTCCCCTCCTCCCTCACCTCCCCTTCCCCCTCACCTCCCCTTCCCCTCCTCCCTCACCTCCCCTTCCCCTCCTCCCTCACCTCCCCCCCCTCCTCCTTCACCTCCCCTACCCCCCCTCCTCTCTCACCTCCCTACCCTCGTCTTCTATCCTTCCCTCCTCCCTACCCCTCCTCCTCCCTCACCTCCCCTACCCCTCCTCCTCCTTCACCTCCCCTACCCCTCCTCTCTCACCTCCCCTACCCCCTCCTCCCTCACCTCCCCTACCCCTCCTCCTCCCTCACCTCCCCTACCCCTCCTCCTCCTTCACCTCCCCTACCCCTCCTCTCTCACCTCCCCTACCCCTCCTCCCTCACCTCCCCTACCCCTCCTCCTCCCTCACCTCCCCTTCCCCCGGCGACTCCAGCTTCTCTATCTCTCCCTCCATCTCTCTCCTCCGGGGAAGGAGGAGGGGGGGGGGGCAGGAGGGGGGGAGGCAGGAGAGGGGTAGGGGGGGGCAGGAGAGGGGGGGGGCAGGAGAGGGGGGGGCAGGAGAGGGGTAGGGGGGGCAGGAGAGGGTAGGGGTTGACCCAGGCTGGTGATTATGAATGACGTCAAGAATATAAATATAGACACGACCTTACATTGTTGTACAGAGCAGTAGTGTCACCTACCTCACCTACCTACCTCACCTACCTGCCTCACCTACCTACCTCACCTACCTACCTCACCTACCTACCTCACCTACCTCACCTACCTACCTCACCTACCTACCTCACCTACCTACCTCACCTACCTCACCTACCTACCTCACCTACCTCACCTACCTACCTCACCTACCTAACTCACCTACCTACCTACCTCACCTACCTACCTCACCTACCTACCTCACCTAACTCACCTACCTACCTCACCTACCTCCCCTACCTTCCTCACCTTACTAACCTACCTACCTCACCTACCTCACCTACCTACCTCACCTACCCTCCCTACTACCTACCTCACCTACCTACCTCCCTACTCCCTACCTACCTCACCTACTCACCTACCTACCTCTCCTACCTCACCTACCTCACCTACCTACCTCACCTACCTCCCCTACCTACCTCACCTACCTACCTACCTACCTCACTACTCACCTACCTACCTACCTCACCTTACCTACCTCACCTACCTACCTCACCTACCTACCTCACCTACCTCACCTACCTACCTCACCTACCTCACCTCTACCTACCTCACCTACCTCACCTCACCTTACCTACCTCACCTACCTCACCTTACCTACCTCACCTTACCTTACCTCACCTACCTTACCTACCTCACCTACCTACCTCACCTTACCTACCTCACCTACCTTACCTCACCTACCTACCTACCTCACCTTACCTCACCTACCTTACCTCACCTACCTACCTTACCTACCTCACCTTACCTCACCTACCTCACCTACCTACCTTACCTCACCTACCTCACCTCACCTTACCTACCTACCTCACCTTACCTTACCTCACCTTACCTACCTCACCTACCTCACCTTACCTCACCTCACCTTACCTACCTCACCTTACCTACCTACCTCACCTTACCTTACCTCACCTACCTACCTCACCTACCTTACCTCACCTACCTCACCTACCTACCTACCTCACCTACCTACCTCACCTACCTCACCTACCTACCTACCTCACCTACCTACCTACCTCACCTACCTACCTACCTTACCTACCTCACCTACCTCACCTCACCTACCTCACCTTACCTACCTACCTCACCTACCTTACCTCACCTACCTCACCTTACCTACCTCACCTACCTCACCTACCTCACCTCACCTAGCTACCTCACCTACCTACCTCACCTACCTACCTCACCTACCTACCTCACCTACCTACCTACCTACCTCACCTACCTACCTCACCTACCTTACCTCACCTCACCTACCTACCTCACCTACCTCACCTACCTCACCTACCTACCTCACCTACCTACCTCACCTACCTACCTCACCTACCTACCTCACCTACCTCACCTCACCTACCTCACCTACCTCACCTACCTACCTCACCTACCTACCTCACCTACCTCACCTCACCTACCTCACCTACCTACCTCACCTACCTCACCTACCTACCTCACCTACCTACCTCACCTACCTCACCTACCTCACCTCACCTACCTACCTCACCTACCTACCTCACCTACCTCACCTACCTCACCTCACCTACCTCACCTACCTCACCTACCTACCTCACCTACCTACCTCACCTACCTCACCTACCTCACCTACCTACCTCACCTACCTACCTCACCTACCTCACCTACCTACCTCACCTACCTCACCTACCTACCTCACCTACCTCACCTACCTCACCTACCTACCTCACCTACCTCACCTACCTCACCTACCTACCTCACCTACCTCACCTACCTACCTCACCTACCTACCTCACCTACCTCACCTACCTACCTCACCTACCTCACCTACCTCACCTACCTACCTCACCTACCTCACCTACCTACCTCACCTACCTCACCTACCTCACCTACCTACCTCACCTACCTCACCTACCTCACCTACCTACCTCACCTACCTCACCTACCTACCTCACCTCACCTACCTCACCTCACCTACCTCACCTACCTACCTCACCTACCTCACCTACCTACCTCACCTACCTACCTCACCTACCTCACCTACCTACCTCACCTACCTACCTCACCTACCTACCTCACCTACCTCACCTCACCTACCTCACCTACCTACCTCACCTACCTCACCTACCTCACCTACCTCACCTACCTACCTCACCTACCTACCTCACCTACCTACCTCACCTACCTCACCTACCTCACCTACCTCACCTACCTACCTACCTCACCTACCTCACCTACCTACCTCACCTACCTACCTCACCTACCTCACCTACCTACCTCACCTACCTCACCTACCTACCTCACCTACCTCACCTACCTACCTCACCTACCTCACCTACCTACCTCACCTACCTACCTCACCTACCTCACCTACCTACCTCACCTACCTACCTCACCTCACCTACCTACCTCACCTACCTCACCTACCTACCTCACCTACCTCACCTACCTACCTCACCTACCTCACCTACCTCACCTACCTACCTCACCTACCTCACCTGCCTACCTATTTCTCTGTTCTCCGTCTTTTACACACACATCACACATACACAAACACACACACACACACACACACACACAAACACACACACACACACACTCACACACACACACACACACACACACACAAACACACACACACACACTTCACAAAACACAAACACACACACACACTCACACACACCACACACACGATATAGATCACTTAACATTTAACACAGAGACTCTTAATTACTCTTCATTAACTCTTAAAGAGGTGTCGGAGTATACGGTAGTAACCATTAATTACACCTGGACGCTATTAATTACCTCAACAACTAGTCATTAGATAGCCACAACCACCTCGTTAGGGGGGGGGGGTTCGTGAGGGCACTAGGCTACAATTTGGCTGAATTTTCCACGCGTTTGAGGGTGTGGCGTGCGCTAATTGGCTACTTTGCCTATCATGGTGTGTAGTGATTGGTCTTCGTTGGTTAATGGTGTGTGTGTGTTGGGGGGGGGGGGGGAGACGGGATCACCTGCAGATTAGACACCCTAGTTGTTTTATCTGATGGTATGGTTAGGTTAGGTTAGGCTAGGTTAGGTTAGGTTAGGTTAGGTTAGGTTAGTGGAGTAAACACGACTAAGAGATTGAGTTTTATCCCTGACACACCACTAACACATCACTAGCACACCACTAACACACCACTAACACACCACTAACACATCACTAACACACCACTAACACATCACTAACACACCACTAACACACACTAACACACCACTAACACACCACTAACACACCACTAACACACCACTAACACATCACTAACACACCACTAACACACCACTAACACACAACAAGCACACCACTAACACACCACTAACACACCACTAACACACTACTAACACACCACTAACACACAACAAGCACATCACTAACGCACAACTAACACACCACTAACACACTACTAACACATCACTAACACACCACTAACACACCACTACACGCCACTAACACTCACTAACACACCACTAACACACTACTAACACATCACTAACACACAACAAGCACATCACTAACACATCACTAACACACCACTAACACGCCACTAACACATCACTAACACACCACTAACACGCCTCTAACACGCCACTAACACGCCTCTAACACGCCTCTAACACACCACTAACACATCACTAACACATCACTAACACGCCTCTAACACGCCTCTAACACACCACTAACACATCACTAACACGCCTCTAACACGCCTCTAACACATCACTAACACACCACTAACACACCACTAACACATCACTAACACACCACTAACACACCACTAACACACCACTAACACATCACTAACACACCACTAACACACCACTAACACGCCTCTAACACGCCTCTAACACATCACTAACACACCACTACCACACCACTAACACACCACTAACACACCACTAACACACCACTAACACACCACTAACACACCACTAACACACCACTAACACACCACTAACGCACCACTAACACATCGCTAACACACCACTAACACATCACTAACACACCACTACCACGCCACTAACGCACCACTAACGCACCACTAACACACCACTAACACATCACTAACACACCACTAACACATCACTAACACACCACTAACACACCACTAACACACCACTAACACGCCTCTAACACACCACTAACACATCACTAACACATCACTAACACACCACTAACACACTACTAACACACCACTAACACACCACTAACACGCCTCTAACACGCCTCTAACACGCCTCTAACACATCACTAACACATCACTAACACATCACTAACACGCCTCTAACACGCCTCTAACACGCCTCTAACACATCACTAACACATCACTAACACACCACTAACACATCACTAACACACCACTAACACATCACTAACACACCACTAACACGCCTCTAACACGCCTCTAACACATCACTAACACATCACTAACACATCACTAACACATCACTAACACACCACTAACACATCACTAACACATCACTAACGCATCACCTTTACATTAACACAAAAATACAATATTTCCAACGAGACTCACCTGACCTTCTATACCTGAGTTGATTATTTATGCTTGCGGCTGATTGAGTATCACTAACCTGCGGCTGACTGATTATCACTAACCTGCGGCTGACTGAGTATCACTAACCTGCGGCTGACTGATTATCACTAACCTGCGGCTGACTGATTATCACTAACCTGCGGCTGATTGAGTATCACTAACCTGCGGCTGACTGAGTATCACTTACCTGCGGCTGACTGAGTATCACTAACCTGCGGCTGACTGATTATCACTAACCTGCGGCTGACTGATTATCACTAACCTGCGGCTGATTGAGTATCACTAACCTGCGGCTGACTGAGTATCACTAACCTGCGGCTGACTGATTATCACTAACCTGCGGCTGATTGAGTATCACTAACCTGCGGCTGACTGAGTATCACTAACCTGCGGCTGACTGAGTATCACTAACCTGCGGCTGACTGATTATCACTAACCTGCGGCTGACTGAGTATCACTAACCTGCGGCTGACTGATTATCACTAACCTGCGGCTGACTGAGTATCACTAACCTGCGGCTGACTGAGTATCACTAACCTGCGGCTGACTGATTATCACTAACCTGCGGCTGACTGAGTATCACTAACCTGCGGCTGACTGAGTATCACTTACCTGCGGCTGACTGAGTATCACTAACCTGCGGCTGACTGATTATCACTAACCTGCGGCTGACTGAGTATCACTAACCTGCGGCTGACTGAGTATCTCTAACCTGCGGCTGACTGAGTATCACTTACCTGCGGCTGACTGAGTATCACTTACCTGCGGCTGACTGAGTATCACTTACCTGCGGCTGACTGAGTATCACTTACCTGCGGCTGACTGAGTATCACTAACCTGCGGCTGACTGAGTATCACTTACCTGCGGTTGACTGAGTATCACTTACTTGCGGCTGACTGAGTATCACTTACTTGCGGCTGACTGGGTATCACTTACCTGCGGCTGACTGGGTATCACTTACCTGCGGCTGACTGAGTATCACTTACTTGCGGCTGACTGAGTATCACTTACTTGCGGTTTTACCAATAACTTTTATACAAACTTTTATATAATGAGAGATACCTGACACAATACTCTCTCTCTCTCTCTCTCTCTCTCTCTCTCTCCCATGTATTTTTTCTACTTGTTTATAATCTGGGTCAAACTGTTGTCAAATTGCTGTCCATTGTCACTATAAACTTAACCTAACAACCCTTAACCTAATCTAACCTCTCTTAACCTAACCTAACCTCTCTTAACCTAACCTAACCTAACCTAACCTCTCTTAACCTAACCTAACCTAACCTAACCTCTTACCTAACCTAACCTCTCTTAACCTAACCTAACCTAACCTCTCTTAACCTAACCTAACCTAACCTAACCTCTCTTAACCTAACCTAACCTAACCTCTCTTAACCTAACCTAACCTAACCTAACCTCTCTTAACCTAACCTAACCTAACCTAACCTCTCTTAACCTAACCTAACCTAACCTAACCTCTCTTAACCTAACCTAACCTCTCTAACCTAACCTAACCTCTCTTAACCTAACCTCTCTTAACCTAACCTCTCTTAACCTAACCTAACCTCTCTTAACCTAACCTCTCTTAACCTAACCTCTCTTAACCTAACCTAACCTCTCTTAACCTAACCTCTCTTAACCTAACCTCTCTTAACCTAACCTAACCAAGTACAATAAACTAGAGTGTCTAAACTGCAGGTGATCCAAGTAACACCATATACAGTATATCACTAGTGTGTACAGAAAGACATTAACATTTTATATCTGGTGTAAAGTTCTCGCTCGAGGTAAGCACGTACGGGGTGGGGGGGGGGGGGTGTGTCTTTTGATGTCTGGTGGCTGTGTCTGTCTGTCTGTGAGTGTGTGTCTGTCTGTCTATCTGTCTGCGAGTGTCTGTCTGCCTGTTTGTCTGTTTATCTGGTGATTTTTTTTACATTCATGAGAAGATAAAATATTGTTTTATATAACCAAACCTAACCTAACCTAACCTGACCTAACCTAACCTAACCTAACCAAACCTAACCAAACCTAACCTAACCTAACCTGACCTAACCTAACCTAACCTACCCTGACCTGACCTAACCTAACCTAACCTACCCTGACCTGACCTAACCTAACCTAACCTAACCTAACCTGACCTAACCCTGACCTGACCTAACTGTAAGAATCAAACACAGACACAGATACAAGCAAACATAAACAGTAAACAAACACTTCTCAAGACCAGTGCCTCACCAACCACACAGCTTTATATAACAAACAAAGTAAACAACTACAGTAAACAAACACAGTAAACAAGTAAAGAAACTACTCAAGAAAATCATTACATAACATAACACAACATAACACACAACATAACACACAACACAACATAACATAACACAATATAACATAACATAATATAACATAACACAACATAACATAACATAACACAACATAACATAACACAATATAACATAACATAACACAACATAACATAACATAACACAATATAACATAACATAACACAACATGACATAACATAACACAACATAACATAACACAATATAACATAACACAACATAGCATAACACAACATAACATAACATAACACAACATAACATAATATAACATAACAACAACATAACATAACACAATATAACATAACATAATATAACATAACACAACATGACATAACATAACATAATATAACACAACATAACATAACATAACATAACATAATATAACATAACAACAACATAACATAACACAATATAACATAACATAATATAACATAACACAACATGACATAACCTAACATAATATAACGCAACATAACATAACATAACATAACACAACATAACATAATATAACATAACAACAACATAACATAACACAATATAACATAACATAATATAACATAACACAACATGACATAACATAACATAATATAACATAACACAACATGACACACAACATAGCATAACATAACACAATATAACATAACATAATATAACATAACACAACATGACATAACATAACACAATATAACATAACACAACACAATATAACACAACACAACATAACATAACACAACACAACATAACAAAATATAACATAACACAACACAATATAACACAACACAACATAACATAACACAACATAACATAACATAATATAACATAACACAACACAATATAACACAACACAACATAACATAACACAACACAATATAACACAACACAACATAACATAACACAACATAACATAACATAATATAACATAACACAACATGACATAACATAACACAATATAACATAACACAACATAACATAACACAACATAACATAACATAATATAACATAACACAACATGACATAGCATAACACAACATGACATAACATAACACAGTATAACACAACACAATATAACACAACACAACATAACATAACACAACATAACATAATATAACATAACACAACATGACATAACATAACACAATATAACATAACACAACATAACATAACACAACATAACATAACATAATATAACACAACATGACATAGCATAACACAACATGACATAACATAACACAATATAACATAACACAACATGACATAACATAACACAATATAACATAACACAACATGACATAACATAACACAATATAACATAACACAACATGACATAACATAACACAATATAACATAACACAACATGACATAACACAACACAACACACAACATAACACAACATAACACCCAACATAACATATCAAAACATAACAACAACACAACAAAACACACAACATAACACACAACATAACACACAACATAACATAACAAAAACATAACAACAAAACACAAACCATAACACACCATAACACCAACGTAACATAACCCACAACAGAAATCAACATAACACAACATAACCGTCGCCCATGTAGGTGGTCCAACTCGCTCCACATTTTAACAATATTGCAATTTTGTTTATCGACTTGGGACTGAGATAATGTGAAGACTTACAGGTGCAGGTACAGGTGCATGTGTAGGTACAGGTATAATTAGATACAGGTACAGTTAAAGATATGCAGGTTACAAATAGAGATACAGGTATAATTACAGGTACAAGCAGAGGTAATAAAGGTAAAGAAGAACATTAATGGAAGAAGCAGAAAGCGATAAATTAGAAGAATATCGACAATATGATAAATTAAATGATACGCAAACAAGGGAGGCAATAAATATGAGGGATTACGTTGAGGGTGTTAAGCATAGTGGGGTAGTTGATGATGGGAGGGAGGGAGGGGAAGGAAGGAAGGAGGGGAGGGAGGGAGGAAGGAAGGAGGGAGGGAGGGGAAGGAAGGAAGGAGGGGAGGGAGGGAGGGAGGGAGGGAGGGGAGGGAGGGAGGAAGGGGTGAATCGTGGAGGTAGGGGAATGATGGAGGGAAGAAGGAGGGAGGGAGGGTAGGAAGGAGGGGGAAGGGGAGGGAGGGATGAATCATGGAGGGAGAGAGAATGCTGGAGGGAGGGGTGAATCATGGAGGGAGGGAGAATGATGGAGGGCGAGGGGAGAGCAAGGAGAGGTGGAAGAAGGACAGGAGAGAGAGTAAGGTGAGAAGACGGAATAGAGGAAGGGAAAGAAGGAGAGAAAAAGAGAGAGGGAAGGTGGACGATGGAGGGAAGGAGAGAAGGAGAGCACAC
>CAUDMG010003297.1:2850000-2895000 GCA_958450375.1 Homarus gammarus | reverse complement strand
AGAGGGATTACTGTATCCAGTATTGAGAAGTCCGTTATTGAGAGGGATTACTGTATCCACTATTGAGAATTCCGTTATTGAGAGGGATTACTGTATCCACTATTGAGAAGTCCGTTATTGAGAGGGATTACTGTATCCACTATTGAGAAGTCCGTTATTGAGAGGGATTACTGTATCCACTATATCATGCTAGAACAGACAGGTAGACAGACAGACAGACTAATTACCTACCTGCAAAACGAACCAATAAACTTCCATTATCACCTTTAACCCCTCCCCCCTCTCCCAACACCGCTAATCTCAACACCCAATGAGAATCTCTAAATCATTCACTGTGATGTTCTGATTGGCCAACACGCAACCAATAGGAAATTATGGTTTGTTTTTATTTATTTTTTTTCTAGGGGCGACGAATCTAAAAAATATTTTGTTACACTGAAATCTATCTATCTATCTATCTATCTATCTATTTGGTCCATGTTCACAATAGATCAATGTTTTTTTGGCGTTCTATTAATGCGTTCACAATAGAGTTCACTTTTCACTGTAACTGGATCGTTGCCGTTGTGTTCATAGTGAGAGTTTGCCTGTCTGTCTGTTTGGTTTGTTCTTCTTTATCATGTCATAAAAGTTGCCATTTCCCCCCCCTGGTGATGTGATACGAGAGGTGGTTAAAGCAGTGATTGAAATGGTTTAATTGTTACTCTGATACAATGTACTGTAGTAGATATTCACGTATGGCAACTTATTAATTACCTCAGGCAAAATTCAAGATTATGGCAACTCAGATTAATTCACAAAGTCAAAGTCAAAAAAAATTAATAAAAAATTGCCATACAGTAACATCACCTAACCAAAAAATTTTAACATATTGACAAATAAGAAAATAGCGAAAAGTAAAGTGACTTATGGGAAGCAGTAGGAGATGTTTACACGATATTCACACAGCCAATAGGATTTTCGATTTTCTTTATTAGTGGGTTCTTATTGGCTGGCTGGAGGTATGTGACTGGGGCATTAATCAGGTGAGAGAGGAAGGTATGTAAACAAATAAACAGAGGAAGGTATGTAAACAAGTAAACAGAGGAAGTAGTGAAGTAGATTACCCATCACCTGTTGTTAACCTTACCTCCTCCTCCCCCCCCACACTACACCCCCCACACTACACCCTTCACACTACACCCCCCACACTACTCTATAGCCCCCACAACACTACACCCCCCACACTACACCCCACCACACTACACCCCCTCACTACACCCCCCACACTACACCCCACCACACTACACCCCACCACACTACACCCCCCACTTCACCCCCCACACTACTCTATAGCCCCCACAACACTACACCCCCCTCACTACACCCCCACACTACACCCCCCTCACTACACCCCCCACACTACACCCCACCACACTACACCCCCCACACTACACCCCCCACACAACATTCTCCAAGACAACACCTAAACACTCTCAATACACCTACAAACGTGTATTTATGTGTGTGTGTGTGTGTGTGTGTGTGTACTGCATACACACACACACACACTCTCTCTCTCTCTCTCTCTCTCTCTCTCTCTCTCTCTCTCTTTCATGAATGAATGATGGACGCAGGGGAGAAGGAGAAGAAAGGGAGGGAAGAGGGAGAAGGGAGAGAAGGCAGGAAGGGAAGGGATAGAGGGCAGAGGTAGGGAGGAATGGAGAGAATGAGGGAGGGAAGGGAAGGAAGAGGGAAGGGGAGAGAGGGGGAGAAGAGAGTGAATAGGTGAGAGAAGGGGGAGAAAAGGAGGAAGCAGGGCGTGTAAGGGAGAGAATAAGCAAGGGAGAGGAGGAGTGAGGGACTAGGGAGTGAGGGATGGAGTTAGTAAGGGAGCGAGTAAGGGAAGGAGGGATAGAGGGAGTGATTTAGGGAGGGAGGGAAGGAGGGAGTGAGGTAGGGAAGGAGGGAGTCAGGGAGGGAGGGAAGGAGGGAGTGAGGTAGGGAGGGAGGGAGTAAGGGAGTCAGGTAGGGAGGGAGGGAAGGAGGGAGTGAGGTAGGCAGGGAGGGAGTAAGGGAGTCAGGTAGGGAGGGAGGGAGGGAAGGAGGGAGTCAGGTAGGGAGGGAGGGAAAGAGGAAGTCAGGTAGGGAGGGAGGGAGGGAAGGAGGGAGTGAGGTAGGGAGAAAGGGAAGGAGGGAGTGAGGTAGGGAGGGAGGGAAGGAGGGAGTGAGGTTGGGAGGGAGGGAAGGAGGGAGTCAGGTAGGGAGGGAGGGAAGGAGGGAGTGAGGTAGGGAGAGAGGGAAGGAGGGAGTGAGGTAGGGAGGGAGTCAGGTAGGGAGGGAGGGAGGGAAGGAGTAATCGTTATTCACTCCACTATGCACACAATATTTATCCCAGGATCAATAAGTCAATAGAGAAAGTCCATCCTAGAAAAAAATACTCACACACCACTCTGACCACGGCCACTCCTCTGTGTCACTAGAGTCACTCCTCTGTGTCACTCAGTCACTAGAGTCACTCCTCTGTGTCACTCAGCCATTCACGTTACTTCTCTGTGTCACTCAGCCATTCACGTTACTTCTCTGTGTCACTCAGCCATTCATGTCACGCCTCTGTGTCACTCAGCCATTCACGTCACTTCTCTGTGTCACTCAGCCATTCACGTCACTTCTCTGTGTCACTCAGCCATTCAAGTCACGCCTCTGTGTCACTCAGCCATTCACGTCACGCCTCTGTGTCACTCAGCCATTCACGTCACTTCTCTGTGTCACTCAGCCATTCACGTCACTTCTCTGTGTCACTCAGCCATTCACGTCACTTCTCTGTGTCACTCAGCCATTCAAGTCACGCCTCTGTGTCACTCAGCCATTCACGTCACGCCTCTGTGTCACTCAGCCATTCACGTCACGCCTCTGTGTCACTCAGCCATTCACGTCACTTCTCTGTGTCACTCAGCCATTCAAGTCACGCCTCTGTGTCACTCAGCCATTCACGTCACGCCTCTGTGTCACTCAGCCATTCACGTCACTTCTCTGTGTCACTCAGCCATTCACGTCACGCCTCTGTGTCACTCAGCCATTCACGTCACGCCTCTGTGTCACTCAGCCATTCACGTCACTCCTCTGTGTCACTCAGCCATTCACGTCACGCCTCTGTCAATTTACAGTATAATCTGTAGGAACTGTCGCCTTAAGAAGATGTTGCCATTGGCATTTTTAAGGTATGGCAACACCTTGTTGGTGATATAGGCAATTATTGTGTTTGACTGGCGTCCATTTGGCAAATTTTCGTATGTTTGCTGATGTTAATATGGCAACTCTCTCTCTCTCTCTCTCTCTCTCTCTCAGTGTTGCCAGGTGACTCCAGGCGAGGGTTAAAGTGGAGAGTAGTTCTGGTAACACTGACGTTGATAAATGTGAAGGTATTAGTATAAGAGATTGTGTAGGATGATGGGCTGGGGAGGGCTAGGCAGGGCTAGGGTGGCAAGGGAAGGGCTAGAATGGGCTGGGGTGGGCTGTAATGGAGTAGTATAGGCTGGGAAGGACTTGGGTGAGCTAAGACGGTCTGGGATGGGCTGGAATGGGCTGGGAAGAACTAGAACAGGCTAGAATGGGCTGGGGAGGGGTTGGGATACAATGGGATAGGCTAGGGGAGGACTGGAATGGAAAGGGAAGGGCTAGAATGGGCAGGGGTGGGCTGGGAAATGTTGGGATAAGCTTAGATGGACTGTGAGGGGCTGGAATGGCTGGAGCGAGTTGGGAAGGGCTGAGCCAACCGAATATTACTTAGGGTCTAATAATACTCTTTCCCGAATATTACTTGAGGCCAAATAAGACTTGGGGCCTGATAAGACTTGGGGCCTGATAAGACTTGGGGCCTGATAGCACACCAACTAGTTACTTAGAAATTGTTTAAGTAATTATGCTGGGAAAAGTCATAGTGTAGTGTGTAGTAATGATCTGAGTTATTAAGTAAACCTGAGTTATTAAGTGTGATTACTCTTGGTGTTTTAATGCAGGATAAAACTACACTCTACTGCTTGTTTGGGGGGGGGGGAGGTGTTTGTGTGTGTTTGTGTGTCTGCAGGGTGTTTGTTTATGAATGTTTATTTCTATTTTTTTGGCTCTGGGTTTTGTTTATATGTGCTTGTTTAGGTGTGTGTGTGTGTGTGTGTGTGTGTGTAATATACCGTCTGAATAACTACGGTGACAGGGCATAGTTGAACACAAGTGATTTACAACATAAGAGGGAAATTTATTATCAAGTTTTGGTATTTCAGGGTCAGGGTGTGTGTGTGTGTGATCAGCATGCTCTCCTTGCAGTAATTGGGAACCTGGATGTTAATCGATTTACGGATCGTGTTCCGGGGTAATGGTTAGCCAGTGCAGTTGGCGAGTTGTCCGGTCTTCTCGTACTTTTCCTTAACACTGGGTCATGCAGCTCGTTAACTTAGGGTGTGGTTGTTGTGTTGGCGACAGCTTCTACACCACTTCTCACCTACAGTAGGAAGTCCTGCAGCTGGCCATCCTCGAACACGGAGGACAACCATGTGTGTGTTTCTCTCTCCTCCTTCCCCTCCTTTACCCCCTTCACTAACCCCCCCCCCCTCTTCTCTCCTCACCTACCTCCCTTGTCTCACCTCTCACTAACCCTCATCTCTCACCTCTCACTAACCCTCATCTCTCACCTCTCACTAACCCTCCCTTACCTACCTCTCCAACCTCCTCTCACTTCCTTATCCCTCGTCTCCCTTCTCACCTCCCTCCCTCTTCCCTTACTCTCCTCCCCTTCCCCTCATGATCGTGACGCCACACCCGGGTCTCTCTCTCTCTCTCTCTCTCTCTCTTCTACCATAATTATTCACCTTTCTTACCACCACCACATACTATAACCATCACCACTACCTACTACCACTACCATCACCACCACCATCACCTACCACCACCACCACCATCACCTACCACCACCACCACCATTCCCTACCACCACCACCGCCACCACCACCACCAACATCACCTACCACCATCACCTACCACCACCAACATCACCTACCACCACCACCTACCACCACCTACCACAACCACACAACCTACTAACATTATTCTCTACCATCATCCCCACCATAACCACTACCCACACAACAGCACCACCACTATCACCACCATCACCACTTACATTACACCACCCTCACCGCCCATTGCCGCCCTCACTGCCCATTGCCGCCCTCATAAGCCCGCCCCGTCCCTCAGGTCCCTCTTGGTCAATAAAATAAAGAGGGTCATCGTAGTGTTGGTTAGGTTAGGTTTAGGTTAGGTTTAGGTTAGGTTTAGGTTAGGTAAACAAACAATGCATATAAACAACAGAGGTAAACAGTCTCTCGTTACGCCTCACTAACTGCCTCGTTCTACCTGACACGTAATTAACTCTTCATTACTTTTGGGGGCAGGAATTAACGGAGGTACCAAGGGGAGGGGAGGGGAGGGGGGTGAGGAGGTGGCACTATGGAAGGTACTATCAAGCTAAGGGGGAATGAATGAGGCACTCTGTCACTAAGGGGGGGTGAGGGAGGCACTGTGGCACTAAAGGGGAGTAAGGGAGGCACTATGGCACTAAGGAGGGGACGAGGGAGGCACTGTGGCACTAAGGGGGGAGGGAGACACTGTGGCACTAAAGGGGGGAGGGACACACTGTGGCACTAAAGGGGAGTAAGGGAGGCACTATGGCACTGAAGGGTGGATGAGATGGACACTGTGACACTAAAGGGAGATGAGGGAGACACTCTGCCACTAAGGAGGGGACGAGGGAGGCACTGTGGCACTAAGGGGGGGATGAGGGAGACACTGTGGCACTAAGGGGGGAGGGAGACACTGTGGCACTAAGGGGGGATGAGATAGACACTGTGGCACTAAGGGGGATAAGATAGACACTGTGGCACTAAGGGGGAATGAGGTAGACACTGTGGCACTAAGGGGGGATGAGATAGACACTGTGGCACTAAGGGGGGATGAGATAGACACTATGGCACTAAGGGGGCATGAGATAGACACTGTGGCACTAAGGGGGGATGAGATAGACACTGTGGCACTAAGGGGGGATGAGGTAGACACTGTGGCACTAAGGGGGGATGAGGGAGACACTCTGCCACTAAGGAGGGGACGAGGGAGGCACTGTGGCACTAAGGGGGGGATGAGGGAGACACTGTGGCACTAAGGGGGGAGGGAGACACTGTGGCACTAAGGGGGGATGAGATAGACACTGTGGCACTAAGGGGGATAAGATAGACACTGTGGCACTAAGGGGGAATGAGGTAGACACTGTGGCACTAAGGGGGGGAGGGACACACTGTGGCACTAAAGGGGGGGAGGGACAGACTGTGGCATTAAGGGGGGATGAGATAGACACTGTGGCACTAAGGGGGGATGAGATAGACACTGTGGCACTAAAGGGGGATGAGATAGACACTGTGGCACTAAGGGGGATAAGATAGACACTGTGGCACTAAAGGGGAATGAGATAGACACTGTGCCACTAAGGGGGGATGAGATAGACACTGTGGCACTAAAGGGGGATGAGATAGACACTGTGCCACTAAGGGGGGATGAGATAGACACTGTGGCACTAAGGGGGAATGAGGTAGACACTGTGGCACTAAGGGGGATAAGATACACTGTGGCACTAAAGGGGAATGAGGTAGACACTGTGGCACTAAGGGGGGATGAGATAGACACTGTGGCACTAAAGGGGGATGAGATAGACACTGTGGCACTAAGGGGGATGAGGGAGTGACGTGGTAAATCAACAACACCCAACAAAAAGTGTCCGGGTGTGAACTATAGCACCAGGGGGACGAGACATAAGGTATAAATATTCCACTTATCATTTTTGTTAGCCTTTCCTCCTGACAGGTTACATAATGTATATATTTTAGGTCTTTTTATAAGTATAAGTAACATCCCCCTTCACTTGTTCACTTATAAACTTAACGAATAATATAAAAACCTTGAACAACATGTATGAAGTACTGAACACACACTCGACACACCCTCACCTCCAACACACCCTCGACACACCCTCGGCTCAACACACCCTCACCTCGACACACCCTCACCTCGACACACCCTCACCTCAACACACCCTCACCTCTCCACCCTCACCTCAACACACCCTCCCCTCAACACACCCTTACCTCTCCACACCCTCACCTCTCCACCCTCACCTCAACACACCCTTACCTCAACACACCCTCCCCTCAACACACCCTCACCTCTCCACACCCTCACCTCTCCACCCTCACCTCAACACACCCTCACCTCAACACACCCTCACCCTCACGCTATGTTCTGGTGTCCGGTCACAAAAATCGCTTCTGTACTATAATATTATTTACTGACCTTCGGTGTTATGAAGACCAAGATATATTATCCCCCATTATGATAGAAGTGCACACTGGCCACGTTAGGTTAGGTTAGGTTAGGTTAGGTTAGGTTAGGTTTGGTTTGGTTAGGTTAGGTTTGGTTTGGTTTGGTTAGGTTAGGTTAGGTTAGGTTAGGTTAGGTTAAAGCACGCTGAGTTTGGAAGTTGTGTAAATAAATGAGTACAGTAAATGTCGATGAGAGAATAAAAGTCTACTGTTATTGGTGACTGTCGTGATACATAAACCACGATGGCCAGAGTCATTATGTACATTGTTAGCGTCCCGGAGGAGGTGGTTGTGGAATACTTGACGTGATCACATTTTCATTTTCTCATCGACGTTTATACTTTTATTTACACGATTCCTAGACGTAGCGTGACTCTACCTAACCCTAACCCTAACCTACCCTAGCCTTTCCTAACCCTAGCCCTAACCTACCCGACCCTAGCCTTTCCTATCCCTAACCCTACCCTAACCTACCCTACCCTAGCCTTTCCTAACCCTAACCCTACCCTAAGCTACCATACCCTAGCCTTTCCTAACCCTAACCCTACCCTAACCTACCCTACCCTAACCTAACCTAACCTAACCTAACCTAACCCAACCCTAACCCTACCCTACCCTAACCTAACCTATACATCAGAATGAGAGACATTTCTTTTTTGTTGTTATAATAGAGAGTAAATTGTATCATACAGAGGCGAGTTATGTGACCGGGTACCAGGACTGTCTGTAGTGGCCTTGACTCTACCCTCAGGTGAGAGAGTGTTCAGACGATGGCTTATACAGGGTGGTCAAAAAACTACCAATACATTTGTAATAAATAAAAATATAGTTGTATAGTCGTCAGCACTTATACCTGGTACAGTGGCTGGTGCATTTTGTAATATGTGGCAACGCTGTGTAATCTTATCTAGCATCATTAGTCTGGCTATTAGTGAGAGGTTCCTTAGGGCCATTTTGGGAGTTTTAATACGATGTAAACAAACACAGAGGTGCCACATCTCACAAAATGCATTAGACACTGTACCAGGTATAAGTGAAGGCGACTGTACCTTATGTTACTTAAGATTGATTTTGGTAAATTGACATAAAAAATGATGAAAGGAAAAGGGAGAGACGGGAAGAAAAGGAAGACGATTGATGTTGGTTCAGAAAATCTCGTTTATTTTGACTCTCATGAAATTTCTGGTGAGGATACGAACCTTAACGTGAAGTATATTTCTGTCTGTCTGTCTGTCTGTCTGTGTGTCTATCGGTCAGTATGTCTGTATCTACGTTTCAATCTCTACTAATTTTTTTCTCTCTCTCTCTCTCTCTCTCTCTCTCTCTCTCTCTCTCTCTCTCTCTCTCACACACACACACGGACCAAGAACCACACCTAATCACTTCAAGGACCATCTACGGCTTCTTTTAATTCCTTTCCTCTCGGGAGTAAGGGATTGAGGTGAAAAATTTGGCGGATCTTTTTTTTTTTTGGGGGGGGGGGGGGCCCAAGGTGCTTGAAGACGAATGGCAGAGGGAAGGAAAAACTGGACTCGCGAAAATTAATACGCCACTAAATTTACGTAAAAGGGAGGAAAGGAAGTATTGATAAAGTGATTAATTTAATGAAGAGGAGGTAGGGTGGATAATAGGATAACGGTGGAGATGAAGAAGTTGATGATGATGATGATGGGAAAAAAGGGAATAGGAAAAAAAGAAGACGAACAACACCAGCTATGAGGATAATAATAATAATAATAATAATAATAATAATAATAATAATAATAATAACACAACTGAAAGATTAATAATGAACAGAATGAGTAACAGACAGACAGACATCCAACAAAGACAGACACACACAGACAGGCAGCTCATATAAGACAGTGTTAACAGAAAGCGTGGCTGAGTAGTAACCAACCCCTCCCACACACACACACACACAGCATATTAGTTCAGTCTCCAGAATTAGACACTACAAAGTTAGTCCGAAATACCTGTGCTTGTGTAGATTTTAGTGGGAGTTACAGGTGAGTTAACTCTCATGGCGTGACTGTATCGTGGAGGTGACTTAATAGAACCATAAAGTGGAGCCAGATATTACAGCACAGGTAGATAATTAGGTTATTAAAGTACAGGTGGAGTATTACCTAGTGAGAGTGTGTTGTACAGGTGGTGGTTTGACGTTGACCTGACCTGACCTTAACTAACCTAACTTGATGTAACCTAACATGACCTAACCTAACATAACCTGACCTAAGCTAGCCTCACATAACCCAAACTAACCTAAGATAACCCAACCTAACCTGACCTGATCTAACCTAACCTAACCTGACCTGATCTAACCTAACATAACCTGACCTAAGCTAACCTCACATAACCCAACCTAACCTAAGATAACCTAACCTAACCTGACCTGACCTGACCTGATCTAACCTAACCTAACCTAACCTGACCTGATCTAACCTGACCTAATCTAACCTAACCTAACCTAGCCTAGCCTAACCTAACCTAACCTAACCTGGATTAGATTAGTTCATGCCACAGAGTTGAATTAATCTGTATTAGAGATTAGTCTCTAATCTTGACCTTCGATTAAATAAGACTCCTCTTAGATTGGCTCGGCATGTAACCCATAGGTTATGTCAGTGGTTGATCACGCTATACTCTCTCTCTCTCTCTCTCTCTCTCTCTCTCTCTCTCTCTCTCTCTCTCTCTCTCTCTTTCTGCTACAACGAATCATGCAGTATATATATGCTGTATACCGCCAATCACAGAGAGAGAGAGAGAGAGAGAGAGAGAGAGAGAGAGGGGGGGGTAAAGGAAAAAAATGACCCAAAAGAAAAAGAAAAAAAAGAAAAAAAAAAGAAAAAGCAAGAGAGAAAGAAAGAGAGAGAGAAAAAAAAAGAGAGAGAAAGAAACGGAGATATTTTTATATTAGACCGTACATACAGTCACACAGTGTGGTGACCATGATTAAGGCAGCCAGTGTTCACCAGGAGGTATTACGACTACAAGGTGTATTGCAACGACCAGATCAATGACCAGCAACACGCAACACACACACACGAGTCTTGTGGCTGCAATCGTGACGGCTAATTTACCCAAACCTCTCATTAAATTTTTTGCCGGTCATTTTCGGCTCTTAATTTCCCGACTTATTCAACACAACTACAAAAAAAAAAAAAAATTCAAATTTATTAAAGTTGATAGATTGGATTTGTGTGTTTGTGTGTGTTTTTGGTTACTGGTGTTTGTTTTGTGAACGTTTTTTTTGTGTGTGTATTTGTGTTTTGTTTGTAAATATTAAGAACACTCAAAATTACATTCATGTATGTGTATATATGTTTACACACATACACACACACACAGATATACATACACAGGTACAAATACAGGTACACACACAGGTACACACACACACACATACACGACAAACAAACACTCACTCACAGGTACACACACATACACACATACACACAGGTACACACAAACACTCACTCACATTCAAACAAACTAATACTCGTATCAATTTTCGTTTCCATGTTGACTATACATATTGATATTAATTGTAATACCAAATATTTATTAATATTTATGTACAAACATTTTATTCCGACAATGTAAACAGTCGATGATGATAGCTCTCTCTCTCTCTCTCTCTCTCTCTCTCTCTCTATCTATCTGAGGGGGAGGAGGGGGGGATGGGGAAGGGGTAAGGGAGGGAAGGGGTAGGGGAGGTAAGGGGTGAGGATGGGAAGGGGTAAGGGAGGGAAGGGGTAGGGGAGGGAAGGGGTGAGGGTGGGAAGGGGTAAGGGAGGAAAGGGGAAAGGTAGGGAAGGGGTAACGGAGGGGAGGGTGGAGGAGGGAGTGTTACGTGATTTACAAACAGTCGCATGACCACACAAGGTCGATAATTGTTCTATCCCTCCCTTAATGCCCCTTTACTTCCCTCTACCTCCCTTTACCTCCCTTAACTTCCCCTTGGCTCCCTTTACCTCCCTCACCTTCCGTTAGTTCCCCTTAATTTCTCCCTATCTCCCGTATTTCCCCTTAGCTTCCCCCAAGTTCACTTAATTCCCCTTATCTTCCAAACCCTTAATTCGCTTAAGGGTTTGCCTAAACTTCTCCTTACTTCTTGTAATTTCCCCACCCCCTTTACCTCCCCTCCTCCCCTTACACCCCTTAACACCTTCCCCTCCTCCCCTTAGACACCCCTTAACACCCTCCCCTCCTCCCTTAGACACCCCTTGGTTGCTGGCTGGCAGTGGGTGCAGTGAGAGGTCCGTGGTGTGATAGGGCCGAGGGTGTGTCGAGGATCATTCTCTCATTCAGTCAGTCATCCAACCACACCCGACCACACCCGACCATACCAGACCATACCAGACCACACCCGACCATACCATACCCGACCCGACCATACCAGACCATACCAGACCACACCCGACCATACCAGACCACACCCGACCGACAACAGGTATGCGTGACGGGTCTCTTATTTTAATCATTTTCAAGTACCTGTCCAGAACACCCGACTGTACCGACTTATGTTGTGGCTGGTTGACACGCCTCTCTTTTTTGTCTTACTTTTCTCTTTCTTTTTTCTTTCCTTCTTTCTTTCTTTCTTTCTCTTTTCTTTATTTTTTCTTTCATTCTTTCCTTTTCTCTCTCTCTCTCTCTCTTATTCTTATTCTTATTCTTCTTATACAGTGTTTAGACAAAGACAGACAACGATCAACAGAAGGATAAGACAGGAAGACAGATAAAGACAGATAAACAGACCGACAGACAAATTGACAGACAGATAGACATATAGAAAAAAAAACAGAAAAAACAGACAGAAAATATAACAGATAAACAAACAGACAAACAGACACATTAACACGGAAAACCCCTGTAGGTATATGATGTACAGTGGCTCTTGTTTACCTGGTACACTATGAAGGAGGGAAGGAGGGAAGGAAGGAGGGAGGGAAGGAGGGAGGGAGGGAGGGAGGGAGGGAGAGAAGAAGGAAGGAAGGAGGGAGGGAGGGAGGGAGGGAAGGAAGGAGGGAAGGAGGGAGGGAGGGAGGGAGGGAGGGAAGGAGGAAAGGAAGGAGGGAGAGAGGGAGGGAGGGCGAGAAGGAGGGGAGGAAGGAGGGAAGGAGGGAGGGAGTGAAGAAGGAAGGAAGGAGGGAGGGAGGGAGGGAGGGAGGGAGTGAAGGAGGGAGAGAGGGAGGGAGGGAAGATAGGGACTAAGAAACAGGTCAAAACATCCTTCCCTCTCTCCCTAACTCCTAAACTCCCTTCTCCCCCTCCCTCTCTCCTACCCTCCCTGCCCCTCCTTTCCTCCTTTTTCTCCTTTATTCCTCTCCTATCCTTCTCTTTTCC
This sequence comes from Homarus gammarus, assembly GCA_958450375.1. Taxonomy (NCBI): domain Eukaryota; kingdom Metazoa; phylum Arthropoda; class Malacostraca; order Decapoda; family Nephropidae; genus Homarus; species Homarus gammarus. The sequence continues at coordinate 2,882,251 of CAUDMG010003297.1, read as the reverse complement.
TCCTTCCTTCTCACCCCATTATCTTCTTTCATGCATTTCCCTCCTCTCTCTCCCTCTCTTCCTCTTCCGCTACTTCCACCTCCCTCCTCCAATTCTCTTTCCCCTCTCCTTCAATACCCTCATCTTCCCCTTCTCTTATTACCACTCTCCTCCACTCCCCTATTCCCTCTCCTCATCCTTTCTCTCCCCTCTCCTCTCCACCCTTCCTATTCTCTCACCGTCTATTGTGTCGGTGCGTGAGGGAGACGAAAGAATGACGTAGAGGACAGTGAAGAAGTGTATCGCATGGCAGGAGGATAATGAACAAGACTAGGGAGAGAGGGAGAAGTAGGGAGGGTGGGAGAAGCAGGGAGGGTGGGAGAAACAGGGAGGGTGGGAGAAGTAGGGAGGGTGGGAGAAGCAGGGAGGGTGGGAGAAGTAGGGAGGGTGGGAGAAGCAGGGAGGGTGGGAGAAGTAGGGAGGGTGGGAGTAGTAGGGAGGGTGGGAGAAGTAGGGAGGGTGGGAGAAGCAGGGAGGGTGGGAGAAGCAGGGAGGGTGGGAGAAACAGGGAGGGTGGGAGAAGCAGGGAGGGTGGGAGAAATAGGGAGGGTGGGAGAAACAGGGAGGGTGGGAGAAGCAGGGAGGGTGGGAGAAGTAGGGAGGGTGGGAGAAACAGGGAGTGTGGAAGAAGCAGGGAGGGTGGGAGAAGCAGGGAGGGTGGGAGAAGTAGGGAGAGTGGGAGAAGTAGGGAGGGTGGGAGAAGCAGGGAGGGTGGGAGAAGTAGGGAGGGTGGGAGAAGCAGGGAGGGTGGGAGAAGCAGGGAGGGTGGGAGAAGTAGGGAGGGTGGGAGAAGCAGGGAGAGAGGGAGAAGCAGGGAGGGTGGGAGAAGTAGGGAGGGTGGGAGAAGCAGGGAGGGTGGGAGAAGTAGGGAGGGTGGGAGAAGCAGGGAGGGTGGGAGAAGCAGGGAGGGTGGGAGAAGTAGGGAGGGTGGGAGAAGTAGGGAGGGTGGGAGAAGTAGGGAGGGTGGGAGAAGTAGGGAGGGTGGGAGAAGTAGGGAGGGTGGGAGAAGTAGGGAGGGTGGGAGAAGCAGGGAGAGAGGGAGAAGCAGGGAGGGTGGGAGAAGCAGGGAGGGTGGGAGAAGTAGGGAGGGTGGGAGAAGCAGGGAGAGAGGGAGAAGCAGGGAGGGTGGGAGAAGTAGGGAGGGTGGGAGATGTAGGGAGGGTGGGAGAAGCAGGGAGGGTGGGAGAAGCAGGGAGAGAGGGAGAAGCAGGGAGAGAGGGAGAAGCAGGGAGGGTGGGAGAAGCAGGGAGAGAGGGAGAAGCAGGGAGGGTGGGAGAAGTAGGGAGGGTGGGAGAAGCAGGGAGGGTGGGAGAAGCAGGGAGAAGAAGTATATTGCATGGCAGGAGGATAATGAACAAGACTATGCAGAGGCAGGGAGAGAGAGAGAGAGAGAGAGAGAGAGAGAGGATGATGATGATGGAGGGAAAATGAGGGAGGGACGGTGATGGAGGAAAATAAGTTGAAGGAGTAAGGGAGGGAGAGAAAGAAGAGAAGGTTAAGAGAGATAGGATGAATAAAGGAGGAAGGGAGGGTGTGAGAGTAAGGGAGAGAGGGAGGGAATATGAGAGAGAGAGAGAGAGAGAGTGTGTTAAAGAAAAAAAAGGTGGACGAAGAAAGAAAATATGAAGGGATAGAGAGGGAGGGTGAAGGAGAGATGAGGGAGAAATGCATGAGGCAAGATAAAAGAGGGAGGTGGTGTAAGGCCTGATAAAAATGAGAGGAGGGGGAACAGGGGAAAAATAATAGGGTAGTCAGTTTTTGAAATGGTGGATGGGAGAGGGAGGGAAGGGAGGGAGGGAGGGAAGAAAAGAAGGGGTGTGGGAGAGAGGGAAGGGAGGAGGGAGGGTGAGAGGGAAGAGAAGAGAGAGGGTGAGAGAAAAGGAAGGAAGGAAGGAAGAGGAGTGTGGGAAGGAGGGTAAGTAATTGTAAACGGAAGGGGAGAGAGAGAGAGAGAGAGAGAGAGAGAGGGGGGGGGGAATTGGAAAAAGGGGGAAGGGAGGGAATGAAAGAAAAGACAAATAGACAGACAGGCAGACAGACAGACAGATAGCGTGATAAGTTAGATGTACTGTGAGGGAGGGAGGGAGGGTGGGAGGGAGGGACATAATGGAGGAGAGAGGAGGCAAGATTACAGATACAAGCACAGTCATTACTACAGTTAAAATACAGGTAAAATTACAGGTACATATACAGTAATTACCATAGTTAAAATATAGGTAAAGTCACAAGTACAGTTACAGTAATTACCACATAGTTACAGCTCATTACAGCGTTGAAATTGAATCATTATGCAAATCATTAACATCTTACCTGACGCCTTACAAGAGTATAACCCCGACAGAGGTATATCAGAGTATACTATAAGTGGGGTGAATATTATTAGGAGTATATAACGAAGTTCTGTATATCAACATATGTCAGAAGCTAACATTATAATCTAAGAGAACATTGTAGCGTATGTTATATAAAACTAGTGTCATATATACTTAGATATATTACAGTATATCGGTGTATAGCAGAGTATACTCCGCCAGCTGGTGTGTGTTGAGTGCCACTAGCGGTGAAGACCTTGGCACTGTATACCGATTGATTAATGGCCCTAATTGTGCCTTTGATAGTGCCTGATCACGACTAGGCAATTGTTTGATTCTAGTAGCTGCAGGTGGCAGCATTGGTGGTGGTACTGGTGGTGGTACTGGTGGCTGCAGGTGGTGGAACTGGTGGTGGCACTGGTGGTGGTACTGGTGGCACTGGTGGCTGCAGGTGGTGGAACTGGTGGTGGCACTGGTGGTGGCACTGGTGGCGGCATTGGTGGTGGTACTGGTGGTGGCGGCACTGGTGGTGGCACTGGTGGCGGCATTGGAGGTGGTACTGGTGGTGGCACTGGTGGTGCCATTGGTGGCACTGGTGGTGGCACTGGTAGCTGCAGGTAGTGGCACTGGTGGTGGTACTGATGGTGGCACTGGTAGCGGCACTGGTGGTGGCACTGGTGGTGGTACTGGTGGTGGTACTGGTGGTGGCACTGTTGGCTAAAGGTGGTGGCACTGGTGGTGGCACTGGTGGTACTGGTACTGGTGATGGCACTGGTAGCACTGATGGCTGCTGGTGGTGGCACTGGTGATGTCACTGGTAGCACTCTTGGTTGCTGGGGGTGGCATTGATGGCACTGATGATGTCACTGGCAGCACTCTTGGTTGCTGGGGGTGGCATTGATGGCACTGGTGGTTGCAGGTGGTGGCACTGGCTATACTGGTGATGGCACTATTGGCTGCAGGTGGTGGCACTGGTGGTGGCACTGGTGGCTGGAGGTGGTGGCACTGGCTATACTGGTGATGGCACTATTGGCTGCAGGTGGTGGCACTGGTGATAGCACTGCTGGCTGCAGGTGGTGGCACTGGTGGTGGCACTGGTGATACTGGTGATGGCACTGCTGGCTGCAGGTGGTGGCACTGGTGGTGGCACTGGTGGTACTGGTGATAGCACTGATGGCTGCTGGTGGTGGCACTGGTGGTGGCACTGATGGCTGCTGGTGGTGGCACTGGTGGTGGCACCGGTAGCACTGTTGGTTGCTGGGTGTGGCATTGATGGCACTGGTGATGGCACTGGTGGTGGCACTGGTGGCTGCAGGTGGTGGCACTGGTGGTGGCACTGGCGATGGAACTAGTGGTTGCAGGTGGTGGCACTGGTGTTGGCACTGGTGGTGGAATTGGTGGCTGCAGGTGTTGTCACTGGTGTTGGCACTGGTGGTGGCACTGGTGGTGGCACTGATGGCTGCTGGTGTTGGCACTGGTGGTGGCACTGGTGGCACTGGTAGTGGCACTGGTGGTACTGGTGTTAGCACTGATGGCTGCTGGTGGTGGCACTGGTGGTGGCACTGATGGCTGCTGGTGGTGGCACTGGTGGTACTGGTGATGGCACTGATGGCTGGAGGTGGTGGCACTGGTGGTGGCACTGGTGGCACTGGTGATGGCACTGATGGCTGCTGGTGGTGGTACTGGGGGCTGGAGGTGGTGGCACTGGCTATTCTGGTGATGGCATTGTTGGCTGCAGGTGGTGGCACTGGTGGCTTCAAGTGGTGGCACTGGTGGTACTGGTGATGGCACTGATGGCTGGAGGTGGTGGCACTGGTGGTGGCACTGGTGATGGCACTGATGGCTGCTGGTGGTGGTACTGGGGGCTGGAGGTGGTGGCACTGGCTATTCTGGTGATGGCATTGTTGGCTGCAGGTGGTAGCACTGGTGGTGGAACTGGTGGCTGCAGGTGGTGGCACTGGTGGCTCCAAGCTGGTGGCACTGGTGGTACTGGTGATGGCACTGATGCCTGCTGGTGGTGGCACTGATAGCTGCAGGTGGTGGCAGTCACTGGTGTGTGTTGAATTAATTCAATCATAACTCACCTGACAACACCAACCTCTACTTAACGCCGTGTGTCTCAATTGTCGCCCGCAGTGTCTCACCTGACCTCACCTGACCTCACCTGACCTCACCTGACCTCACCTGACCTCACCTGACCTCACCTGACCTCACCTGACAGCCACAGTGTGTGCGGTTTTTTTTTTTTTTTTTTTTTTTATTCGCCTCGCCTGACCTGACCTAACATGACCTCTCCTAACTTAACACGAACGTTAACCTGGCCTAGCCTAAATTAACCAAATTACCTATCCTAACCTAACCTAACCCGTGAACACCTGGTCAGAGTGATCATATGTTATTTATGTTTAAATGAGAAAGACTCTCTCTCTCTCTCTCTCTCTCTCTCTCTCTCTCTCTCTCTCTCTCTCTCTCTCTCTCTCTCTCTCTCTCTCTCTCTCTCGTGTACACCAAGAGTAGTGGCCATGTGTCAGGGGCTGATATGGACCAGAAATTTTAGTCTAAACATAGTGAGTGATTCATCAACCCCACCCACCCCTACAACCACCACCCCGACCACCACCTCCCCTACCACCACCACCACCCCTACCACCACCACCCCCCCTATCACCACCCCCCCTATCACCACCCCTACCACCACCACCCCTACCATCACCACCCCTACCACCACCACCACCCCTACCATCACCACCCCTACCATCACCACAACCCCTATCACCACCCCCCCTATCACCACCCCTACCATCACCACCCCTACCACCACCACCTCCCCTACCACCACCACCCCTACCACCACCACCCCCCCTATCACCACCCCCCCTATCACCACCCCTACCATCACCACCCCTACCACCACCACCACCCCTACCATCACCACCCCTACCATCACCACAACCCCTATCACCACCCCTACCATCACCACCCCCCCTATCACCACCCCTACCACCACCACCCCTACCATCACCACCCCTACCACCACCACCACCCCTACCATCACCACCCCTACCATCACCACAACCCCTATCACCACCCCTACCATCACCACCCCTACCATCACCACCCCTTCCATCACCACCCCTGCCACCACCACCCCTACCACCACCACCCCTACCACCACCACAACCCCTATCACCACCACAACCCCTATCACCACCCCTATCACCCCTACCATCACCACCCCTACCATCACCACCCCTACCACCACCACCCCTACCATCACCACCCCTACCATCACCACAACCCCTATCACCACCCCTATCACCACCACCACCCCTACCATCACCACCCCTACCACCACCACCCCTACCATCACCACCCCTTCCATCACCACCCCTTCCATCACCACCCCTGCCATCACCACCCCTACCATCATCACCACCACCCCTATCACCATCCCTACCACCCCTATCACCATCCCTACCACCACCACCACCACCTCCCCTATCACCACCCCTATCACCACCACCCCTACCATCACCACCACCACCATCACCACCCCTGCCATCACCACCCCTGCCATCACCACCCCTGCCATCACCACCCCTACCACCACCACTCCTACCACCACCACCCCTATCACCATCCCTACTACTACCACCCTTGCCACCACCACCCCCCTACCATCACTACCCCTACCACCACCACCACCACCACCACCACCCCTACCATCATCAACCCTACCATCACCACCCCTACCACCACCACCCCTACCACCACCACCCCTACCATCACCACCTCTGCCATTACCACCCCTACCATCATCACCCCTACCATCACCATCCCTACCATCACCACCCCTACCATCACCACCCCTACCATCACCACCCCTACCATCACCACCACCACCACCACCACCACCACCCCTATCATCACTACTATCACCCCTACCTACCACCACCACTACTACCACCGGGGTACCATCACTACTACCACCCCTACCTACCACCACCCCTACCTACCACCACTACCACCCCTCTACTTACCACCCTAACAACTACCCCCTAATGTGCCTGCCTACCAACCCTCTACTACCCCCCCGCTGGCATAAGAGCTACCGCCACTGATCACCCCAGTCAAAACCCACTCACTCACCATTTCTCATCTACCCTCCCACTCACCACCACTCCTCCTACTTTCCCACTCACCACCACTCCTCCTACTTTCCCACTCACCACCACTCCTCCTACCTTCCCACTCACCCCATCCTCCTACCCTTCCAATCACCATCACCCCCTCCTACCCACTCATTCATCACCCCCTCCTACCGCCCACCCACCAAACCCTTTCTACCCTCTCACTTATAGCCCCTCCTACCGCCCACTCATCGCCCCACTCACTCACCAATAATGAGAGGGCCGGACGTGTACTGGTCGATGCTCACACCACGATCAAAGTGACTTACTCATTAATACCTGGACCGGCTACCTAACCTAACCTAACCTAACCTAACCTAACATAACCTAACTCATTAACTCTCCCATTACTCGTTTTCTGTGTACTTAATCATACAATCCGTTTTCTATGTTGATGTATTTATGACCCATTTTCCTTTGTGTTTAGATTTGTTCATATTCATTTACACCCTCTTCCCGTTTTCTATGCACATCTAGAACTAGTATTCATTTACACCCTCGTCCCGTTTTCTATGCACATCTAGAACTAGTATTCATTTACACCCTCTTCCCGTTTTCTGTGCACATCTAGAACTAGTATTCATTTACACCCTCTTCCCGTTTTCTGTGCACATCTAGAACTAGTATTCATTTACACCCTCTTCCCGTTTTCTATGCACATCTAGAACTAGTATTCATTTACACCCTCTTCCCGTTTTCTATGCACATCTAGAACTAGTATTCATTTACACCCTCTTCCCGTTTTCTGTCGACACATGAGCAGTACACGAACAATTGTGGCTCCTACCTGCAAAAATTCCCGTGTCTTAAATTTCGCGTGACGGAGAATCACATTATACTCCGAGGGTGTCTGACAGGCTTCCCCCTCCCTCGTTCTCCCCCTCCCCCCTCCCTTCCTCCCCTCACGGTCTAGGCAATACCACAAGTACCTATTAGTGTCGAGAGAGAGGGGGAGGGGAGTCAGTGAGAGAGAGAGAGAGGGAGAGAGAGAGGGAGAGAAGGTGGTGTGAGTGAGAAAGAGGAGGGAGGAGGAGGAGGGGGGGGAATAAGTGAGAGATAGGGGAAGGGGGACAGGGAGGGGGGTGAAGGTCAGGGTGAGGGAGGGAGAGAGTAAGTAAGAGGGGGGGGTACAGGTCGGGGGTCGACAGGTAAACTACTAGTCAGGAGACGCGAAAATTACAGACCGTCAAAGGTATAGCAAGAAAGTCCAGGTGAAACCACAAGAAAAAATTCGTGAAAAAATGAATTAGCTCTGTGTACGTTGATAGATAGATAGATAGATAGATAGATAGATATAATAGAAGGAAATATGTTAATGCAAATAAAAGGGAATTTAGTGGAGGAATTTTGAGAGAGAGAGAGAGAGAGAGAGAGAGAGAGAGAGAGAGCTCACATAAAACCCCCTTATCTCTACCATCACCAGCACATCCCTGACACATCCCACAGCCCAGATTGTATGGACCATAACCTAAGAGACAGGTCACGAGATATTAGACAGGTGGACAGACAGACAAACAGACAGGAGTGACAACCTCTATAAGCTCTCTACTATAACCTAGGAGACGGAGAACAAGAATTATTAGACAGGTAAAAAATGTGACCCAAAGAGCTAGATTACAGGACAGGAGCCGATAATTATAAGTGAGTCTCTCCTCAATTATATTACAGTAGCGAGGAAAACGAGATTCATGAGCCGAGGAACAACAGAAAATGAGAAGAATGTTGAAAGAAAATGTTTGGTGTAATGAGGAGATGTTTCTGTCAGTGTTGGGATGTGTGGAAAATGATTGGTGGTGTGTGTGTGTGTGTGTGTGTGTGTGTGTGTGTGTCCTCTGTTACACACACACATACACCCATCACAACACACACACACATGTTGACAGTCAGTTAAAGAGATCACATTACTAACGCTGTCAATAATGTTATCTTGTATAAACACTTTCTCTTTGTCCTATAATAATTGTGTATATAATTGGACCTCATGAAATATTGTATTTTTTTTTTTTGTCGAGCGGAACAATAAATTATTTGTTTCATCTCTATTACTGTCCAAAAAAGAATCATTAGAACATGTACTTTTTTTTATTATGACCCCCCTTCACTCCCCCTCACCCCCCTTCACCCCCCTCACCTCCCCCCCTCCCCCTTCACCCCCTTCACCTCCCCCCTCACCTTTCTTCTCGCCCCTTCCACCTTCACCCCCTTCACCTCCCCCCTCACCTTTCTTCTCGCCCCCTTCCACCTTCACCCCTTCACCTCCCCCTCACCTTTCTTCTCGCCCCTTCCACCTTCACCCCTTCACCTCCCCCTCACCTTTCTTCTAGCCCCTTCCACCTTCACCCCTTCACCTCCCCCCTCACCTTTCTTCTCGCCCCTTCCACCTTCACCCCTTCACCTCCCCCCTCACCTTTCTTCTCGCCCCTTCCACCTTCACCCCTTCACCTCCCCCCTCACCTTTCTTCTCGCCCCTTCCCCTTCACCCCCTTCACCTCCCCCCTCACCTTTCTTCTCGCCCCTTCCACCTTCACCCCTTCACCTCCCCCTCACCTACCCCTCACCTTTCTTCTCGCCCCTTCCACCTTCACCCCTTCACCTCCCCCCTCACCTTTCTTCTCGCCCCTTCCACCTTCACCCCTTCACCTCCCCCTCACCTTTCTTCTAGCCCCTTCCACCTTCACCCCTTCACCTCCCCCCTCACCTTTCTTCTCGCCCCTTCCCCTTCACCCCTTCACCTCCCCCCTCACCTTTCTTCTCGCCCCTTCCACCTTCACCCCTTCACCTCCCCCCTCACCTACCCCTCACCTTTCTTCTCGCCCCTTCCACCTTCACCCCCTTCACCTCCCCCCTCACCTTTCTTCTCGCCCCTTCCCCTTCACCCCCTTCACCTCCCCCCTCACCTTTCTTCTCGCCCCTTCCACCTTCACCCCTTCACCTCCCCCCTCACCTTTCTTCTCGCCCCTTCCCCTTCACCCCCTTCACCTCCCCCCTCACCTTTCTTCTCGCCCCTTCCACCTTCACCCCTTCACCTCCCCCCTCACCTTTCTTCTCGCCTCTTCCCCTTCACCCCTTCACCTCCCCCTCACCTTTCTTCTCGCCCCTTCCACCTTCACCCCTTCACCTCCCCCCTCACCTTTCTTCTCGCCCCTTCCCCCTTCCCCTCCACCAGTCTAAAACAATGGGGGGTTATAATGCTATTCAGAGGTGATTTTATTTTCTCGTCTGTGTTTTTGTTTCGGGTGTGGGTGTTGGTGGGTCATGACGTCACGATTACGTCATGAAGTGTTTAGTGACGTCAAGAGGTTGGGTGGTGTAAAGAAATTAAACTTTATTCAATTTTTTTATTAAGTTTGTGGTAGTAGTGGTGGTGGTGGTGGGGATGACGAGAGAGAGAGAGAGAGAGAGAGAGAGAGAGAGAGAGAGAGAGACCTTTAACTGTCTCAATTAACCCACCACAACAAGATGGCCAAGTTAAGGTCTTTCTCTAACTTAAGATAATCTATTTAACTGACTCACTTATCTTACAACACCTAAAGGAATGAGTTAAGGTTTCTATCTAATTTAGTTAGTTAGTCAGTCAGTTAGTCAGTCAGTCAGTCAGTCAGTTAGTCAGTCAGTCAGTTAGTCAGTTAGTCAGTCAGTTAGTTAGTCAGTCAAAGGAAGCATTCATTCAAGTGACGAAGGAAAAAGGGAGGCAGGGAGGAAGGAAGGAAGGAAGGAAGGAAGGAAGGAAGTAATATATGAGGAAGAGAAGAGAGGAGAGAAGGATTGACAAAGGAGAGGAAGGAGAGGAAGAATATGAGAGGGGCAGGAGAGAAAGATTGACGAAGGAGGAAGGGAAGGAAGATGGAAGGAAGGAGACAAGAGGGAAGGAGGCAGGGGGATGATGTGTTGACAGAAAACCTTTATCTATCCGTCAGATCAAATAGCTGACGTGACCACCAGCCTCCCTCCTGCCTGACACTGCTAGGATCTCTTGATAAGGACTCTAGGGTGATGGTGAGGACAATGGTGGTGATGGTGAGGACAGTGGAGATGGTCACCTTTCTTCTCGCCCCTCCCCCTCACCCCCTTCACCTCCCCCCTCACCTTTCTTCTCGCCCCTTCCCCTTCAACCCCTTCACCTCCCCCCTCACCTTTCTTCTCGCCCCTTCCCCTTCACCCCCTTCACCTCCCCCCTCACCTTTCTTCTCGCCCCTTCCCCTTCACCCCTTCACCTCCCCCCTCACCTTCTTCTCGCCCCTTCCCCTTCACCCCTTCACCTCCCCCCTCACCTTTCTTCTCGCCCCTTCCCCTTCACCCCCTTCACCTCCCCCCTCACCTTTCTTCTCGCCCCTTCCACCTTCACCCCCTTCACCTCCCCCTCACCTTTCTTCTCGGCCCTTCCACCTTCACCCCTTCACCTCCCCCCTCACCTTTCTTCTCGCCCCTTCCCCTTCACCTCCCCCTCACCTTTCTTCTCGCCCCTTCCACCTTCACCCCTTCACCTCCCCCTCACCTTTCTTCTCGCCCCTGCCCCTTCACCTCCCCCCTCACCTTTCTTCTCGCCCCTTCCACCTTCACCCCTTCACCTCCCCCTCACCTTTCTTCTCGCCCCTTCCACCTTCACCCCTTCACCTCCCCCCCTCACCTTTCTTCTCGCCCCTTCCACCTTCACCCCCTTCACCTCCCCCTCACCTTTCTTCTCGCCCCTTCCACCTTCACCCCTTCACCTCCCCCCTCACCTTTCTTCTCGCCCCTTCACCTCCCCCTCACCTTTCTTCTCGGCCCTTCCACCTTCACCCCTTCACCTCCCCCCTCACCTTTCTTCTCGCCCCTTCCCCTTCACCCCCTTCACCTCCCCCTCACCTTTCTTCTCGCCCCTTCCCCTTCACCACCTTCACCTCCCCCCCTCACCTTTCTTCTCGCCCCTTCCCCTTCACCCCTTCACCTCCCCCCACACCTTTCTTCTCGCCCTTCACCTTCACCCCTGCACTCCCCCTCACCTTTCTTCTCGCCCCTTCCACCTTCACCCCCTTCACCTCCCCCCTCACCTTTCTTCTCGCCCCTTCCACCTTCACCCCCTTCACCTCCCCCCTCACCTTTCTTCTCGCCCTTCCACCTTCACCCCTTCACCTCCACCCCTCACCTTTCTTCTCGCCCCTTCCCCTCACCTCCCCCCTCCCTTTCTCTCGCCCCTCCACCTTCACCCCTTCACCTCCCCCCTCACCTTTCTTCTCGCCCCTTCCCCTTCACCCCTTCACCTAACCCCTCACCTTTCATCTCGCCCCTTCCCCTTCACCCCTTCACCTCCCCCCTCACCTTTCTTCTCGCCCCTTCTACCTTCACCCCTTTCACCTCCCCCCTCACCTTTCTTCTCGCCCCTTCCCCCTTCCCCTCCACCAGTCTAAAACAATGGGGGGTTATAATGCTATTCAGAGGTGATTTTATTTTCTCGTCTGTGTTTTTGTTTCGGGTGTGGGTGTTGGTGGGTCATGACGTCACGATTACGTCATGAAGTGTTTAGTGACGTCAAGAGGTTGGGTGGTGTAAAGAAATTAAACTTTATTCAATTTTTTTATTAAGTTTGTGGTAGTAGTGGTGGTGGTGGTGGTGGTGGGGATGACGAGAGAGAGAGAGAGAGAGAGAGAGAGAGAGAGAGAGAGAGAGAGAGAGAGAGAGAGAGACCTTTAACTGTCTCAATTAACCCACCACAACAAGATGGCCAAGTTAAGGTCTTTCTCTAACTTAAGATAATCTATTTAACTGACTCACTTATCTTACAACACCTAAAGGAATGAGTTAAGGTTTCTATCTAATTTAGTAAGTTAGTCAGTCAGTTAGTTAGTTAGTCAGTCAGTCAGTTAGTCACTCAGTCAGTTAGCTAGTCAGTCAGTCAGTTAGTCAGTTAGTCAGTTAGTTAGTCAAAGGAAGCATTCATTCAAGTGACGAAGGAAAAAGGGAGGCAGGGAGGAAGGAAGGAAGGAAGGAAGGAAGGAAGGAAGTAATATATGAGGAAGAGAAGAGAGGAGAGAAGGATTGACAAAGGAGAGGAAGGAGAGGAAGAATATGAGAGGGGCAGGAGAGAAAGATTGACGAAGGAGGAAGGGAAGGAAAATGGAAGGAAGGAGACAAGAGGGAAGGAGGCAGGGGGATGATGTGTTGACAGAAAACCTTTATCTATCCGTCAGATCAAATAGCTGACGTGACCACCAGCCTCCCTCCTGCCTGACACTGCTAGGATCTCTTGATAAGGACTCTAGGGTGATGGTGAGGACAATGGTGGTGATGGTGAGGACAGTGGAGATGGTGAGGTCAGTGGCGGTGGTGAGGATAGTGGCGGTGGTGAGGATAGTGGTGGTGGTGAGGACAATGGTGGTGAGGACAGTGGCGGTGGTGAGGACAGTGGTGGTGGTGAGGACAGTGGTGGTGGTGAGGACAGTGGTGGTGGTGGTGATGGTGAGGATAGTGGCGGTGGTGAGGACAGTGGTGGTGGTGAGGACAGTGGTGGTGGTGATGGTGAGGACAGTGGAGGTGGTGAGGACAGTGGCGGTGGTGAGGACAGTGGCGGTGGTGAGGTGGTGAGGACAGTGGCGGTGGTGAGGACAGTGGCGGTGGTGAGGACAGTGGCGGTGGTGAGGACAGTGGTGGTGATGGTGAGGACAGTGGCGGTGGTGAGGACAGTGGTGGTGGTGAGGACAGTGGCGGTGGTGAGGACAGTGGTGGTGGTGATGGTGAGGATAGTGGAGGTGGTGAGGACAGTGGCGGTGGTGAGGACAGTGGTGGTGGTGATGGTGAGGATAGTGGAGGTGGTGAGGACAGTGGCGGTGGTGAGGACAGTGGTGGTGGTGAGGACAGTGGCGGTGGTGAGGACAGTGGTGGTGGTGAGGACAGTGGTGGTGGTGATGGTGAGGATAGTGGAGGTGGTGAGGATAGTGGCGGTGGTGATGGTGAGGACAGTGGTGGTGGTGAGGACAGTGGCGGCGGTGAGGACAGTGGTGGTGGTGATGGTGAGGATAGTTGTGATGAGGACAGTGTTGGTGGTGAGGACAATGGTGGTGGTGGTGAGGACAGACTAGCGTGTTGAGGCAGACCACAACTTTTACGACTGTCTGGACATGAGAAAAAAAAAACTCTTGTATTTTAATTAAACTTAACTTACGTCGCCAAATTACATCATGTTTTTTATTTTTATTTTTATTTCTTTTGTTTCTTTATTCTATTAGTGAATTATTTGATTATGTTGTTTAACAAAGGTCGCTTCTGTTTTGCTTTTTAATATTGTTTTGATGCTATACCTGTATCTGCCCTCTGGTGGTGACAATATGAACTAGGATATTGTAACAGAAAACGGAGCCTTGAAAATACCTGGAGGGGTAACGATATCGTTCCCTGTGATGGCAAGTCAGTGGTAGCATCGCCTCGGGTGGTTTATATAATGATTGTTGTGAAGTGGAACTGTTCTCCAGACGCTCGTGATGCCAGTGCTGGTGCTGTACATTCGACTGGCGTAGTCGCTTTCAATTAATCATTGAAATGGAATCGTTCGCCAGGCACCCATGTCTGCCTGCAATAGACTTAGCATTATCAACTTGTAACAGAAATAATCAACTTCGAGCACTGAAAATTGCCTACACTGGCGTTACTTCTCCAGTGATGGCGTAAGGGTGATTAACATAGTTACCACAGAAATGTTAACATGAAAAATAAGGAGATATATTTGGAAGAGTAAACAATGGTGGATATATTTAGGTGGAGAATATAAAAGGTGTTGTTTACTAGGTGAGGGAAAATATTACCCTCACCCCTCACCTCCTCACCTCCTCATCCCTCACCCCTCACCTCCTCATCCCTCACCCCTCACCCCTCACCTCCTCATCCCTCATCCCTCACCCCTCACCTCCTCGCCTCTCCCTCTCACCCCCATCTCTCCCCCCATCTCTCCCTTACCACTCCCCCTCTTCCATCCATCTCTTCCATTTCTCCTGTCACTTCTCCCTTTCACCCCTCTCCTTCCAGCTTTCTCTCACCTCTCCCTCTTCCCCCTCTCTTTCATCTCCCCCCTCACCTCCATCTCTCCTCTCCCTCTCCCCTCCTCTCTCTCCTCTCCCTCTCCCCTCTTCCTCCCTCTCCTCCCTCTCAGATAATCGTTACACCACCATCTTTATCTCTCGCATTTATTGCCTCGTAATTTTTATATTGCCTTATTCTCTTCTATCTTACCCGGGGGGGAGGGGGGGGGGGTGAGAGGGGGAAGAGGGAGAGGAGGGAGGGGTAGGGGAGCGGAGGGAGAGTTGACAGGGGAGGGAGAATGGAAGAGGAGGGGGGATGGGAAGGAGAAGGGTAGAAGAGTAGGAATAATGGGAGGGAGAAAGGATGTATGAGAAGAGACAAGTGGGTGAAGGGGAAGTATGGGAAGGGGGCTGAGTGGTAGGGTAAGGGAGGGGTAGCAGGGTGGAGGGGAGGAATGGTAGGGGAGGAAGGAGGGGATGGGGGTAGGGGTGGAGGGAAGGAATGGTAGGGGAGGAAGGAGGGGATGGGGGTAGGGGTGGAGGGAAGGAATGGTAGGGAGGAAGGAGGGGATGGGGGTAGGGGTGGAGGGAAGGGATGGTAGGGGAGGAAGGAGGGGATGGGGGTAGGGGTGGAGGGAAGGAATGGTAGGGGAGGAAGGAGGGGATGGGGGTAGGGGTGGAGGGAAGGAATGGTAGGGGAGGAAGGAGGGGATGGGGGTAGGGGTGGAGGGAAGGAATGGTAGGGGAGGAAGGAGGGGATGGGGGTAGGGGTGGAGGGAAGGAATGGTAGGGGAGGAAGGAGGGGATGGGGGTAGGGGTGGAGGGAAGGGATGGTAGGGGAGGAAGGAGGGGATGGGGGTAGGGGTGCAGGGGAGGGATGGTAGGGGAGGAAGGAGGGGATGGGGCTTGGGGTGGAGGGAAGGAATGGTAGGGGAGGAAGGAGGGGATGGGGGTAGGGGTGGAGGGGAGGGATGGTAGGGGAGGAAGGAGGGGATGGGGCTTGGGGTGGAGGGAAGGAATGGTAGGGGAGGAAGGAGGGGATGGGGGTAGGGGTGGAGGGAAGGAATGGTAGGGGAGGAAGGAGGGGATGGGGGTAGGGGTGGAGGGAGGATGGTAGGGAGGAAGGAGGGGATGGGGGTAGGGGTGGAGGGAAGGAATGGTAGGGGAGGAAGGAGGGGATAGGGGTAAGGGTGGAGGGAAGGAATGGTAGGGGAGTAAGGAGGGGATGGGGTAGGGGTGGAGGGAAGAATGGTAGGGTGGAAGGAGGGGATGGGGGTAGGGGTGGAGGGAAGGAATGGTAGGGGAGGAAGGAGGGGATGGGTGTAGGGGTGGAGGGAAGGAATGGTAGGGGAGGAAGGAGGGGATAGGGGTAGGGGTGGAGGGAAGGAATGGTAGGGGAGGAAGGAGGGGATGGGGGTAGGGTGGAGGGGTGGAGGGAGAGGAGGGGAGGAATGGTAGGGGAGTAAGGAGGGGATGGGGTAGGGGTGGAGGGAAGGAATGGTAGGGGAGGAAGGAGGGGATGGGGGTAGGGGTGGAGGGAAGGAATGGTAGGGGAGGAAGGAGGGGATGGGGGTAGGGGTGGAGGGAAGGAATGGTAGGGGAGGAAGGAGGGGATAGGGGTAGGGGTGGAGGGGAGGAATGGTAGGGGAGGAAGGAGGGGATGGGGGTAGGGGTGGCAGCCATATTGAATTAGCCGTCAATAATCCCCCGTACAGTTCATTTTTTATCGTTGTCTCTTTATTATCTCTAAATCCTTTATTATCCACCTCTCACCCACACCCCCACCCATACACCCACACACCCACAGAAATTATAGGTATCCCACAAATCTTGTCCCTCTGCCTCCCCCCTGCCTACGTTGACCAATAAAAACTTCCGGTGTAATTCTAACTCGCGTTTGATTGGTGTGGTTATGCATCACTTGTGTGTTATTGTCGAGGTGCAGGAAGCCGCCAGCCTCAATGACGATGTAGTAATAATAATAATAATAATAATAATAATAATAATAATAATAATAATAATACCCCTCTGCACACACACACACACACACACATATACATACATACAATATACACATGTTTCAGAAATAACCTGGTAACTATTAATGGTATTGTCAGTTTTACAAACATATTCACTTATTCATACACAGAAACGTACACACAAATATACACATGGACACGCATTTCCACACAGACACACAAAAACAAACACAGATACACACATAAAACATATTATACACATGGAAACGCATATAAACTCACACACACACACACACACACACACACACAAGCTACATATAGTTGGCTTTTTGACTCCCTAGAGAAAACGGGAGGCGGTGGTGAGGTAATGGTGCTATAGCTCACTGTGAGAGGGAGGGAGAGTGAGGGAGAGGGAGGGAGAGGGAGGGTGGGAGAGTGAGGGAGAGGGAGGAAGAGGGAGGAAGAGTGAGGGAGAGGGAGGGAGAGGGTGGGAGAGGGTGGGAGAGTGAGGGAGAGGGAGGGAGAGGGTGGGAGAGGGTGGGAGAGGGAGGGAGAGTGACGGAGAGGGTGGGAGAGTGAGGGAGAGGGTGGGAGAGTGAGGGAGAGTGAGGGAGAGGGAGGGAGAGTGAGGGAGAGTGAAGGAGAGGGAGGGAGGGAGAGTGAGGGAGAGGGAGGGAGAGTGACGGAGAGGGTGGGAGAGTGAGGGAGAGTGAGGGAGAGGGTGGGAGAGTGAGGAGAAGGTGGGAGAGGGAGGGAGAGGGTGAAGAAGAGAGAATAAAAGGAAGAAAGAGAGGGGAAGAATGGGATAGAGGGAGAGAGGGGAAGAAGAAAATGAGATGTGAGAGACAGACAGACAGACAGACAGACAGATAAACAGACAGACCAACCACATCACCACATGTAACCATAATAACAAAATACATTACATTAACAAACCCACCCTCACATCTACCCACCCCCACACCCCACCCCACCCCACCCCACCCCTATAAAAGACCCACTATTTATCACTAGTTTAACGTGATATTATAATACTTTTTTTTTAAATTCATATTAATAATTTTGTTTTTGTTTTCGTGATTCAACAAAAAAAAAAACGCCATTGACGTCATAAGTCAATTTTATCTCATTTACACAAAGGCTCTTTAATTAGAAGTTTGCGCGAGTGAGTGAGTGAGTGAGTGAACGCAACTAGTGAGTGAGTGAGCGAGTGAGTGAACGCAACTAGTGAGTGAGTGAGTGAACGCAACTAGTGAGTGAGTGAGCGAGTGAGTGAACGCAACTGGTGAATGAGTGTATGTACGTGGTTGGTATTGCTGAGTGAACGCAACTAGTGAGTGAGTGAGTGAGTGAACGCAACTAGTGAGTGAGTGAGTGAGTGAACGCAACTGGTGAATGAGTGTATGTACGTGGTTGGTATTGCTGAGTGAACGCAACTAGTGAGTGAGTGAGTGAACGCAACTAGTGAGTGAGTGAGTGAGTGAACGCAACTGGTGAATGAGTGTATGTACGTGGTTGGTATTGCTGAGTGAACGCAACTAGTGAGTGAGTGAGTGAGTGAACGCAACTAGTGAGTGAGTGAGTGAACGCAACTGGTGAATGAGTGTATGTACGTGGTTGGTATTGCTGAGTGAACGCAACTAGTGAGTGAGTGAGTGAACGCAACTAGTGAATGAGTGTATGTACGTGGTTGGTATTGCTGAGTGAACGCACTTACTATAGTCATTGAAACACTCACTGAAATGAACTTCTCCAGTAGTTTAATGAACGCACTTTTTAACCACCGAAACACACCTTTAACCACCTAAACACACCTTTAGTCACCAAAACGCACTCAATAATGGCCCAACCGCACCTTTAAACACCCAAACACGCCTTAAACCACCCAAACACAATTTATAATCACCCAAACACACCTTTAACCACCCAAACACACCTTAAACCACCCAAACACACCTTAAACCACCCAAACAGGCCTTAAACCACCCAAACACACCTTTAACCACCCAAACACACCCACTAACAGAGCTGCCAGGTGAGGCTTTAATTTATTTCAAAGCCTACGTTAGAATGTATCAGAACACAGGTGTACACGGAATAACACATTAGGACAATTTTTATAAACTTTTCATGACGTATTGGAGCGCCAGGCAGGCTTTTAAAGGGGTCCTGGAGGTCTTTATTTAAGTTATTTTATTGGTGTTATGTTATGTTATGTTTGTGTGTACTTTTTCATTTGTAATAATTATATTCTCTCTCTCTCTCTCTCTCTCTCTCTCTCTCTCTCTCTCTCTCTCTCTCTCATTTTGTTATTCATGTATGTATGTATGTATGTATGTATGTATTATTTTTTCTGGGTTTTTATGTATTAAAAACTTTTCTTTACACGTAATTCAAAAAAAAGTTGTACAAAGAAAAATCTTTGTTATGACTCTTGTACGAATTTATCCGTTCAGTCGTAAACAAGATTCTTACAACTTTTGTTTTGGTGGGTTTTGTAAATTGTTTTTCAACACATAACACAAAAAGGTTTAAACAAAAACTATTTACGTTAGAATTTTTGTGTAAGTTTATCCTCGTAACTGAGTGTTTTAAATAACAAACTTTTTTTTTTTACACGAATATAAAACAAAAGTTAGATAAATAAAATCTTTGCTTCAGTCGTGTACAAAAGAATCTCATAATTAATATTGTTTTTGTACGTTTTCAGAAACAATAGACTAGATTTATTTCCTCATAATGCTGTGTAAATAACATAAAAATAAAAGCTTTACATTTATTTCCATTATAATTCTAATACAAGTTTTTCTCACATCTATTATTTCTCGTATTTTTTTTTTTAAATAATAACAAACTTTTTATTTTTCGTCCACATAACAAAAGGCACATCAACAAAATATTCAACTACTTTTATTTATGTTTTGTATCAGTTCCGGACTTTTGGGGACTAAATATAATAAACTTTTTTTTTTATTTCAGGTCCGGACTTCTGGGGACTGATCAACCCTGACTGGAGTTTATGCAGTAAGGGTCGCCGGCAGTCACCCATCGACATAGACCCGGCCAGGCTGCTCTATGACCCCAACCTACGTCTTCTGCATATTGACAAACACAGGGTTAGTATCTCCGTGTTGTGGCCTAGTTAGAGTCAAACCTCAATATAACGGACTATATGGAGGGGAAAATCCGCTATATCGAAGGTCTTTTAGATATGAAACATCCATTTAATGAATTATATAGAGATGAAAGTCCATTATATCGAGGGTCCGTTAGATGTGAAACCCCCATCTAATATATTATATGGCGACAGAAGTCCGTGTGTGTGTGTGTGTGTGTGTGTACAGGTATACTCCAGATAACTAACACCTGTCCTTACTCCGTACACAGGTGTCGGGTTACCTTCAGAACACAGGACACAGTGTGGTGCTGACCCTGGACGGAGGCAAGATACCGCTCAACGTGACGGGCGGACCTCTCTCTTATCGCTACCAGCTGACCGAGGCGCACCTCCGCTACGGCGTCGTCGACCTCCTGGGCTCTGAGCACACCATCAACGGTAGAGCCTTCCCTGCTGAGGTACGTAGAACCCTGTTGAGCTATTTACAGCCTTTGTAAGATATAATTAGAGCTCCGTTGGGGTATTTAGAGCTTTCCTGGGGGGATTGGAGCT
Organism: Homarus gammarus; assembly: GCA_958450375.1. NCBI lineage: Eukaryota > Metazoa > Arthropoda > Malacostraca > Decapoda > Nephropidae > Homarus > Homarus gammarus. The sequence continues at coordinate 2,862,073 of CAUDMG010003297.1, read as the reverse complement.
CTGATGAGGTGTTTAGAATCCAGTTGAAGTAATTAATGCCCTACTAAGGTAATTAAAACTCTACTGAGGTAAGTAGAGCCCGATTGAGGTGATAAGGGCTCTGGTGAGGTTATAGAGCCCATTAAGGTAATTAGATCCGTGGTGAGGTATTTAGAGCCCTGATGAGGTAGAGTATAAGAGAGAGAGAGAGAGAGAGAGAGAGAGAGATAGATCCCTGTTTCCGCTTTCAATAATTTTATCCCTCTCTCTCCCTCTCTCTCCACACTATCCCTCCCTCCCTCTGTGATGCCTCCACTTGTCACGTCAGAAGGGAGAGGGGAGAGAGAGAGGGGTAGGAACGTAGAGTGAGAGGGGTGAGAAAGGAGAGTGAGAGGTGGGAGGGGAAAGTAAGGGGGGTGGAAGATGAGAGGGATGGGAGGGGGGAGAGGGAGGGAGAGTGAGAGGGTGTGAGGGGAGGGAGCGAGGGAGAGGGGGTGGAAGGGAGAGTATTTTTTGATAGAGAGGAGAGAGAAAGGGGGTTTAGAGAGGAGAGTGAGAGGGGTAGGAGGGGTGAATGGGAGGAGTGGGAAGGAATAGAGAGAGTAAAAGGAAGGAGAAGGAATAAAAAGAAAAACAGTGAAAGATAATTAGGATAATTAGGGGGAGAGGGAATAGCGAGAAGAGAGGAGAATTTAAATGAAGGTGGAAGAGAGAGGAGAGTTAGAATGGAAGACGAGGGAGAGTGAGAGAAGAGAGGGAGAATGGAGAGGAGAGAGGGAGAGGTGAGGGAAGAGAGGGAGAGGTGAGGGAAGAGAGGGAGAGTGGAGAGGAGAGAGGGAGAGTGGAGAGGAGAGAGGGAGAGGTGAGGGAAGAGAGGGAGAGGTGAGGGAAGAGAGGGAGAGTGGAGAGGAGAGAGGGAGAGTGGAGAGGAGAGAGGGAGAGGTGAGGGATGAGAGGGAGAGGTGAGGGATGAGAGGGAGAGTGAGAGAAGAGAGGGAGAGGTGAGGGATGAGAGGGAGAGGTGAGGGATGAGAGGGAGAATGGAGAGGAGAGAGGGAGAGGTGAGAGAAGAGAGGGAGAGGTGAGGGAAGAGAGGGAGAGTGGAGAGGAGAGAGGGAGAGGTGAGAGAAGAGAGGGAGAGGTGAGGGAAGAGAGGGAGAGGTGAGGGAAGAGAGGGAGAGGTGAGAGAAGAGAGGGAGAATGGAGAGGAGAGAGGGAGAGGTGAGGGAAGAGAGGGAGAGGTGAGGGAAGAGAGGGAGAGGTGAGGGAAGAGAGGGAGAGTGGAGAGGAGAGAGGGAGAGGTGAGAGAAGAGAGGGAGAATGGAGAGGAGAGAGGGAGAGGTGAGGGAAGAGAGGGAGAGGTGAGGGAAGAGAGGGAGAGGTGAGGGATGAGAGGGAGAGGTGAGGGAAGAGAGGGAGAGTGGAGAGGAGAGAGGGGGAGGTGAGGGAAGAGAGGGAGAGGTGAGGGAAGAGAGGGAGAGTGGAGGGAAGAGAGGAAGAGTGAAGAGGAGAGTTAGAATGGAAGACGAGGGAGAGTGAGAGGTAGAAGGAGACGAGAGGGGAGAGAGCAGTAATGACTCTGCTTTTGAAATGTTTTATGAGGGTTTGTGACAAGACTTTTAATGACCTCTAGTTCATCATGGCCTAACCTAACCTAACCTAACCTAACCTAACCTAATCATTGTTGTCTGAGATTCGTGTCTTTGGAGTTTTACTGAAGATTGAAAAAGGTAGCATGAAGGTGTGTGTGTGTGTGTGTGTGTGTGTGTGTGTGTGTTAATAATCGAGTGGATACAACGCTCGCCTCCTGCTCCAGGGGTCGTTGGTTCGATTCCCGGGTGCTGCTAGTTCACCCAGCTGTAAATGGGTAGGCCTACCTAAGTTTACAACATGGGGAAGTGGATGTGGTCGAGTGCAGTACCGGCCATGCTGCCTCCTTGTGTACCGAGGGCTTAGTACACACACACACACACACACACACACAAACACAAACACACACACACATTTTTTTTTTTTGGGGGGGGGGGGTTCTTTTGAAGTTGTACAATTAATATTCATTTTCAAATCAGTATTCAAAGAGTTATAAAAATTTAAAAACGTTGCCTCTAACAATTTAGCTCGACCGTCACGTTTGTACTGTAAAAAAAAAAATGTTAGATACGATTTTTTTTAGGGTAAAGATTAATAAAAAAAAATACCACTACTAAATAATATTGGTGGATGTATGGGAATATTTGGTTGATTTTTGTGTATTTGTATGGTTGTATATTGGGGGAGGGGGCTGGGGGGAGGGGCCTTGTGTATGAGTATTTATTCATTTTAATGTTGTATGTTGAATTTTGTTGTGATTGTGGGAATATTTTCTTCATACAGATCATTTTTGGGGGTTTGGTTTTATATGTCGGGTATTTTATGTTTTATCTTATTAATCTGATGGAAAATGGTTGGTAGTTTTTCACCTTATTTGTTGATGTCGTGTGTGTGTGTGCGTGTGTGTGTGTGTGTGTGTGTGTGTGTGTGTGTGATGATATACATATGTACAATGCATCTCTCTCTCTCTCTCTCTCTCTCTCTCTCTCTCTCTCTCTCTCTCTCTCTCATCACCTTGGGTCACCTCGTGGGTCGTGTTGATACATATTCGTCTCTTATTAAGATGTTGGGTGGAGGTCCTTGGCCACTCTCTCTCTCTCTCTCTCTCTCTCTCTCTCTCTCTCTCTCTCTCTCTCTCCCAATTCTCCACATTATCCTCTGGGACACACACACACACACACACACACACACACACACACACACAAGAATGTTTTATGTAGACATCGTCCAGTCTAACCCAAATAACCCAGTGACCTTTAACCCTTCACATTCCCACACACCCCTACACCTTCCCACACCCTCCCACACACCCCCTACACCTTCCCACACCCTCCCACACACCCCCTACACCTTCCCACACCCTCCCACACACCCCCTACACCTTCCCACACCCTCCCACACCCTCCCACACACCCCTACACCCTCCCACACACCCCTACACCTTCCCACACCCTTCCACACACTCCTACACCTTCCCACACCCTCCCACACACCCCTACACCTTCCCACACCCTCCCACACACCCCTACACCTTCCCACACCCTCCCACACACCCCTACACCTTCCCACACCCTCCCACACTCCCCTACACCTTCCCACACTCTCCCACACCCCCCTACACCTTCCCACACCCTCCCACACTCCCCTACACCTCCCCACACCCTCCCACACTCCCCTACACCTTCCCACACCCTCCCACACTCCCCTACACCTTCCCACACCCTCCCACACACCCCTACACCTTCCCACACCCTCCCACACTCCCCTACACCTTCCCACACCCTCCCACACTCCCCTACACCTTCCCACACCCTCCCACACACCCCTAAACCCTCCCACACTCTCCCACACTCCCCTACACCTTCCCACACCCTCCCACACTCCCCTACACCTTCCCACACCCTCCCACACTCCCCTACACCCTCCCACACCCTCCCACACTCCCCTACACCTTCCCACACCCTCCCACACTCCCCTACACCTTCCCACACCCTCCCACACACCCCTACACCTTCCCACACCCTCCCACACTCCCCTACACCTTCCCACACTCCCCTACACCTTCCCACACCCTCCCACACTCCCCTACACCTTCCCACACACCCCTACACCTTCCCACACCCTCCCACACACCCCTACACCTTCCCACACCCTCCCACACTCCCTTGCACCTTCCCACACCCTCCCACACACCCCTACACCTTCCCACACCCTCCCACACTCCCCTACACCTTCCCACACCCTCCCACACACCCCTACACCTTCCCACACCCTCCCACACACCCCTACACCTTCCCACACCCTCCCACACACCCCTACACCTTCCCACACCCTCCCACACACCCCTACACCTTCCCACACCCTCCCACACTCCCCTACACCTTCCCACACTCTCCCACACCCCCCTACACCTTCCCACACCCTCCCACACTCCCCTACACCTCCCCACACCCTCCCACACTCCCCTACACCTCCCCACACCTTCCCACACTCCCCTACACCTTCCCACACCCTCCCACACTCCCCTACACCTTCCCACACACCCCTACACCTTCCCACACCCTCCCACACTCCCCTACACCTTCCCACACACCCCTACACCTTCCCACACCCTCCCACACTCCCCTACACCTCCCCACACCCTCCCACACTCCCCTACACCCTCCCACACTCTCCCACACTCCCCTACACCTCCCCACACCCTCCCACACCCTCCCACGAGGTCACGGATCGAAAATAACAAATCACTTGACCTTATTCAACCATCATTTATTTTGTTTCAGGAATAATTGAACAGAAAGTGCTTAGTGTACAGAGGTTAAGTGAACAGCGTTAAGTGTTAAGTGAACAGCGTTAAGTGTTAAGTGAACAGCGTTAAGTGTTAAGTATACAGCGTTAAGTATTAAGTATACAGCGTTATGTGTTAAGTGAACAGCGTTGTGTGTTAAGTGAACAGGGATTAAGCGAGGCGGGTTTATTATTGAACAGGAGCAACGTTACTAGTGGAGTTCCCCAAGGCTCAGTACTTGGACAATTATTATTTATTACATACATAAACGACATAGATATCGGCATAGAGAGCAACTTAAGTAAATTTGCTGATGGCACTTAAATAGGATGTGTTATTAAATCTGACGAGGACTCCACAAAACTACAGGAAGATCTAAACAAATTTTTCGAACGGTCTGAAATATGGCAGATAAAATTCAACGTGGACAAATGTAAAGTACTCAGTATAGGAGATGTAAACAGGGAAACCAGTTACCAGATGAACAACGATGCCATAGAGAAATCCGACTGCGAGAGAGATTTAGGAGTAATGATAAGTAGGAACCTTAAGCCAAGTAAACAATGTGTATTTGCTCGAAACAAGGCTAATAAAGTACTTGGGTTCCTACAAAGGAGTGTTAGTTACAAGACTAGCGAGGTCATCTTACGATTATATCTTGCACTTGTGAGACTTCACCTGGATTATGCAGTTCAGTTCTGGTCACCGTATTACAGAATGGATATGGAATCCTTGGACAGAATTCAGAGGAGAATGACAAGACTAATCCCGGGCATTAGGAACCTTGAGTACAGAGACAGGTTAAAGCATCTTAATTTGCACTCCCTCGAGAGACGTAGAGTGAGGAGCGACATGATCGAGGTGTATAAATGGAAGTCAGGGCTAAACAAAGGGGACATTACAAAGATACTCAAACTATCCAACCAGGAGCGAACTCGTAACAATGGTTTTAAATTAGACAAATTTAGATTTATGCGCGAAACAGGTAAACACTGGTTTGGAAACAGAGTAGTGGATGAATGGAACAAGTTACCAAATATCATCATTAACTCGAATACGCTGGATAGCTTCAAACATAGGTTGGATGCTCATATGAGCAATAGGGGTTGGGTGTAAACAGGTCTGCCCAGTGTGGGCCAATAGGCCCGCTGCAGTTTCCTCCATTCTTATGTTCTTATGTTCTTATGAACAGAAAGTGAGTTATTAGTGTGAAATGAGTAATTAGTGAATAGAAAGTGTGCTATTAAGTGTTAAGTGCAGTGGGTTCTGAAGCGCAGTTAGCTATTAAGTATAGCAAGCTATTAAGTGTAAATAAATGAATGGTGTATGGAGCAATCAAATTAGCATGATTCATAAATAAGCTTGAGCAATAAACTAAGCTGCCCTCCACCTCTTCGTGTACAACCTAACCTAACCATAATCAAGTATGAGCTGTGAGCAATAAAGAGTGAGCCATAAATTAAGCTGTGAACAGTAAACTATGAACCATAAATTAAGCTGTGAGCCATAAAGTGTGATCCATAAATTAAGCTGTGAGCCATAAACTGAGAACCATAACTTAAGCCGTGATTCATTAACTAAGCTGTGAGCCATAAACTGTGAACCATAAACTAAGCTGTGAGCCATAAACTATGACCCATAAATTAAGCTGTGAGCCATAAACTAAGCTTCTCTCTCCCTTCATCACCCAAACAGATCCAACTCTTCGGCTTCAACTCTCAACTCTACGCCAACTTCTCCCAAGCGCTCGACAAGGCGTACGGCATCGTCGGCATCTCTCTCCTTCTGCAGGTGGGTGTTGTGGCATCTCTCTCCTTCTGCAGGTGGGTGTTGTGTACTGCTGCTGGGGAGACAGACAGACAGACAGACAGGCAAACAGACAAACCGATAGGCAGAGAGACAGACAAACAGACAAACAGATAGACAAACAGACAGACAGACAGACAGATAGACAGACAGACAGACAGACAGACAGACAGACAGACAGACAGACAGACAGACAGATAGATAGATAGATAGATAGATAGATAGTCACTAATGAACTCACACACACACACACACACACATATACAGTAATCATAAAGTATTCATACCTTTAATTAAGGAACCTGGCTCATTCAGAATACCTTTACTATTTAAACAGCGAAAAGGATAATAATGTTAGTGCATTGTTGTCCCCGCCAGGTGCAACACGAGTTGATTAAATGTTGCTTACCTGTTCTTCATTAGTATAGAGGAGAGAACTGAGTAATTATCATTTTCATTAAGACTGATAGAAAGTACTATAATGATAATGTTTATAGAGACGACAACAACAACAACAACAACAACAACAACAACAATAATAATAATAACAAATGTAATAATAATAATAATAATAATAATAATAATAATAACAAATGTAATAATAATAATAATAATAATAATAATCACTAGCAGCATCAAAAGCTCTCATTTGACTTAATAATTTTCACAGGTCAAGAAATATCCCATTGACCTTCCTTCAGGTAGACTGGGAGGCAGGTCATGCAGGTCAAAAGCAGGCCAGGTAGGCAGAGAGGCGGGTCACAAGTAGGTTAGAGAGGCAGGTCAGGCAGACAGGTCAAGTAGGGAAGCCGAGAGAATGAAATCAGGCAAGCAGGTCAGAAGTAGGTCAAGGAGGTAGGTCAGGCAGGTCACAACGCAGCGGGTGAGAGTTAACTTGGAAAACGTAATTGGAATTAAATTTACTAGGCGGCAACTGAGCGTATCTGACCCGGTGTTGCCGCTAACTCTAATTTAATATTTATTTTTATATATTTTTTTTTTCAATTTTTTCTTTCTTGCCAACATTCCTGAGAGAGAGAAAAAATAGTAACTCAAATGTTTTCATATTTTATCTTTTTTCTGTGGATTAGACATGATTTTTTTTTTTAAATTGGATATATATATTTTTTTCGATTTTTGGCTCGAAAATATTGGTTATACTTGATATTTATCTGTTGAGTAAAACTTAATATATTTTCCTAATTTTATTGTTTCTACATTAGTTTTTAATATTATATTCATTAAAAAAAAATATATTACTTATTTTCATTTATTTTCTACGATATTTGGAATTTATTCTAAAATAATCCAATTACTAAAATAATTAAACAACACAGAAATAATGAAAAACAAAGACAAATACGAAATTATTAAAACAAATACGTAAATGAGAAACAAAAGCAAAACAAAGACAATACCCAGACAACGAATGAAGAAAACTCACTGAATGAAAGAAGAAAGAAGAGAAATACTGGATAAACAAAACAAATAATAAGAGTAAACAGAGATATAAGATACAGAAGAGAACCAACTCTCTCGTTTTACTTTGAAGGAACAGAAAATAATACAAAACTACAGGAAAAAATACCTGAACAGATATAGATGAAGAGAGAGGTGGCCTTGTGCTGTAGTCCGATTTGTATTTGCATCTGTTGACAGCTGTTGATATTGTGTTGTGGTGCAGGGCTGTAATTGTAACGTCTGTTCCCTTCACATGTACCCTCACCTGTACTCTCACCTGTAACACTTGTACCCTCACCTGTAACACTTGTACCCTCACCTGTAGTATTTGTACTCCCACCTGTAACACTTGTACCCTCACCTGTAACCTGTACCCTCACCTGTACCCTCACCTGTAACACCTGTACCCTCACCTGTAACACTTGTACTCTCACCTGTACTCCCACCTGTACCCTCACCTGTAATGCCTGTACCCTCGCCTGTATCATCTGTACCCTAATCTGTACCCTAACCTGTACTCAGGGACACCGAGAGGGCGGGAAAGCCTGGATAAATCCCCGGGGGCCTGGCCTCTAGGGGGGGGGGGGGCCAAGAAAAGGGCGATATAAATATAAATGTATCTGTAAAGGGCCCTTAAATTTATCTTTCCCCGGGGCCATGGCCACCTCTCAGCGGCCCTGCCTGTACCCTCATACACCCCCCCTTACCCCCACCCCCCCCTTACCCCCGCCCCCATCCCCACCTCACTCCCCACCACCCCCACCCTTACCACCACCACCCTCACCACCACCACCACCCCCACCCTTACTATCACCACCCCCACCCTTACAATCACCACCCCCACCCTTACCACCCCCACCCTTACCACCCCCACCCTTACCATCACCACTCCCACCCTTACCACCACCACCCCCCTTACCATCACCACCCCCTCCCTTACCATCACCACCCCCACCCTTACTACCACCCTTACCACCCCCACCCTTACCATCACCACCCCCACCCTTACAATCACCACCCCCACCCTCACCCTTACAATCACCACCCCCACCCTTACCACCCCCACCCTTACCATCACCACCCCCACCCTTACCATTACCACCCCCACCCTTACCATCACCACCCCCACCCTTACTACCCCCACCCTTACCATCACCACCCCCACCCTTACTACCACCCTTACCACCAACACCCTTACCATCACCACCCCCACCCTTACCACCCCCACCCTTACAATCACCACCCCCACCCTTACCACCCCCACCCTAACCATCACCACCCCCACCCTTACCACCCCCACCCTTACCATCACCACCCTTACCACCACCACCCTTACCATCACCACCCCGACCCTTACCACCCTCACCCTTACCATCACCGCCCTTACCATCACCACCCCCACCCTTACCATCACCACCCTTACCACCCCCACCCTTACCACCCCACCCTTACCACCCACCCCACCCCCCACCACCCCCACCCTTACCATCACCACCCTACCACCCCCACCCTTACCACCCCCACCCTTACCACCACCCCCACCCTTACCATCACCACCCTACCACCACCCTTACCACCCCACCCTTACCACCCCTTACCACCCCCACCCTTACCATCACCACCCCCACCCTTACCATCACCACCCTTACCACCCCCACCCTTACCATCACCACCCCCACCCTTACCATCACCACCCTTACCACCCCCACCCTTACCATCACCACCCCCACCCTTACCATCACCACCCCCACCCTTACCACCCCCACCCTTACCATCACCACCCCCACCCTTACCATCACCACCCTTACCACCCCACCCTTACCATCCACCCCCACCCTTACCACCCCCACCCTTACCACCCCCACCCTTACCATCACCACCCCACCCTTACCATCACCACCCTTACCACCCCACCCTTACCATCACCACCCCCACCCTTACCATCACCACCCTTACCACCCCCACCCTTACCATCACCACCCCCACCCTTACCATCCCACCCTTACCACCCCACCCTTACCATCCACCACCCTTACCACCCACCCTTACCACCCCCACCCTTACCATCACCACCCTTACCATCACCACCCTTACCATCACCACCCTTACCATCACCCACCCTTACCATCACCACCCTTACCACTCACCCACCCTTACCATCCACCACCCTTACCATCCACCACCCTTACCATCCCCACCCTTACCACCCCCACCCTTACCATCCACCACCCTTACCATCCCCACCATCACCACCCTTACCACCCCCACCCTTACCATCACCACCCTTACCATCACCACCCTTACCACCCCCACCCTTACCATCACCACCCTTACCATCACCACCCTTACCACCCCCACCCTTACCACCACCACCCTTCCACACCACCCTTACCACCCCCACCCTTACCATCCACCACCCTTACCACCCCCACCCCCACCCTTACCACCCCACCCTTACCATCACCACCCTTACCACCCCCACCCTTACCATCCCCACCCATACCAACCCCACACTTACCATCACCACCCTTACCACCCCACCCTTACCACCCCCACCCTTACCACCCCCACCCTTACCATCACCACCCTTACCATCCCCACCCTTACCACCCCCACCCTTACCATCACCACCCTTACCACCCCCACCCTTACCATCACCACCCTTACCATCCCCACCCTTACCACCACCACCCTTACCATCACCACCCTTACCACCCCCACCCTTACCACCCCCACCCTTACCATCACCACCCTTACCACCCCCACCCTTGCCATCACCACCCTTACCATCCCCACCCTTACCATCACCACCCTTACCATCATCACCCTTACCATCACCACCCTTACCATCACCACCCTTACCATCACCACCCTTACCACCCCCACCCTTACCATCACCACCCTTACCATCACCACCCTTACCACCCCCACCCTTACCATCCCCACCCTTACCACCCCCACCCTTACCACCCCCACCCTTACCACCCCCACCCTTACCATCACCACCCTTACCATCCCCACCCTTACCATCCCCACCCTTACCACCCCCACCCATACCATCACCACCCTTACCATCACCACCCTTACCATCCCCACCCTTACCATCACCACCCTTACCATCCCCACCCTTACCATCCCCACCCTTACCATCCCCACCCTTACCATCACCACCCTTACCATCACCACCCTTACCACCCCCACCCTTACCAACCCCACCCTTACCGACCCCACCCTTACCACCCCCACCCTTACCACCCCCACCCTTACCACCCCCACCCTTACCATCACCACCCTTACCATCACCACCCTTACCATCCCCACCCTTACCATCCCCACCCTTACCACCCCCACCCTTACCATCACCACCCTTGCCACCCCCACCCTTACCATCACCACCCTTACCATCACCACCCTGACCATCACCACCATCACCACCCACAGTTGACAGTCATCCACAACTGACAGAAAACAGTTTTGTTCTATTATTTAAATTGGACCATGAATATGTATGTTGTCCAACCCCCGCCCACCGCCGCAACTCCCTACCCCGCCCCACTCTGCCCCGCCCCACCCCGCCCCGCCCCACCCCACCCCGCCCCACCCCACCCCGCCCCACTCCACCCTGCCCAAACTCCACCCTGCCCAAACTCCACCCTACCCAAACTCCACCCTACCCAAATCCCATCCCGCCCTGCTAAGCCTGCCTGCCCCCCCCCCGCCCAGCCACGCCCCTCCCAGCCGCGCCCCACCCACCCGCGCCCCACCCATCCGCGCCCCACCCAGCCCCGCCCCACCCAGCCCCGCCCCACTCAGCCCCGCCCCGCCCCACTCAGCCCCGCCCCACTCAGCCCCGCCCCGTCCAGCCTCGTCCCGTCCAGCCTCGCCTCGCCGCGCCCCGCCCAGCCTCGTCCCGCCCCGCCCCGCCCAGCCTCGTCCCGCCCCACCCCGCTCGCCCCACCTCCCCCCTCGCCTCTTACTTAGCCCACCAACAACACCAGAAGTCAAAAAACATTTTTGGTTCGTTTTTTTTTTGCTATTACCTAAATGACGTATATATATGTATATGCTGTCCATCTCTATTTACAAGTCTGTATGTAATGGTGCATATATTTATATATTATATATTAATATATATATATATATATATATATATATTTATATATATATATATCAGTGCAGTTCTGCACACTTATACCTGGTACAGAGGCTGGCATGTTTCGTGAGATGTGGCAACTCTGTGTAATGTAGAATCCTTAGTCTGGCTACTATTGTGAAGTTCCTTAGGGCCATTTTGGGAGTTTTAATGCGATATAAACAAACAGCGGTGACACATCTCACAAAATGCTCCAGCCACTGTACCAGGTATAAGTGCAGGCGACTGTACATACATCATCTGCCCACAGATCGGTGAACGTCTCTCTCTCTCTCTCTCTCTCTCTCTCTCTCTCT
>CAUDMG010003297.1:2837500-2845000 GCA_958450375.1 Homarus gammarus | reverse complement strand
AACCAAGTGCAAGACTCCCTTCCTCCTCCTCTACCAGCTCCTCCTTCTCATTCTTCCACTTCCTCTTTCTCCTCCTCCATCTCCTCCCCTTCTCCTCCCCCACCACCCCACCTCCTCCTCCTCCTCCTCCATTTCCCCCCTTGGTAATTAACTCATCACCTGACGTACCCCCGCAGGTGAGCAGTATAATGTGCACCACCTGAGCATCCATGACCTACTACCGCCGACCTCCTACTACATGACCTACGAAGGCTCCACCACTATGCCAGCCTGCCATGAGACGGTCACCTGGGTTCTCGTTAACAAGCCCATCTACATCACAAAACAACAGGTAAGGGGCTGCTGGAGGGGGGGGGGAGGGGCAAGGGTAAAGGGCAAGGGGAGGGGAAGAGATAAGGGGGGGCAAGGGGAGGAGGAAAGGCAAGGATGAAGGGCAAAAGGAGGAGCAAGGGGATGGAAAAGGGTGAAGGGGAGGGGCAAGGGTGAAGGGCAAGGGTGAGGGGCAAGGGTGAAGGGCAATAGTGGGAAAGGGAAAGGACTGGAAGAGAGGGGGAAGACAAGAGTGAAGGACACGAGGAGAGGGAAGGGGGAGAGGGGAGGTAATGAGAGGGACAAAAGTGAAGGACAAGGGGAAGGAAAAGAGTAAGGGGCAATAAAAGGGGGGAAGAGGAAGGGATGAGAAGATGATGCAAGGAGAGGAGGAGTGATCAGAAGGGGTAAAAGACAGTAGAAAGGGCAAGGAGGGGGCAAAAGGGGAGGAAAGGGGAAAGGGTAAGGAGGGGGCAAGAGGAAAGGGCAAGGAGGCGGTCAAGAGTTAAAGATTAATTAGGTAGTGCAGGAGGAGGGGCAAGGCGGCTAGGAGGGTGTGTTTGTAGGAGGGGCAAGTTGTTATGCGCTACTACACGAGTGAGTGGAGGAGAGCTGTTAGAGGTCTGAGAGAGAGAGAGAGAGAGAGAGAGAGAGAGAGTCGAAACGGTGGGTGGGGGAAGGAATGTTGAAGGCTACCAATTCGACATTCTCAGTTCTTCATTCACTATTTACCTTATCTCCAGTTAACCCAAGACCCTCTCATTCAGTTCTCTTTACCCAGGTTCCCACTACTACCACCAGGTCTCTCTACCAGGTCCCTACTACCAGGTCATACCACCACCACCAGGTCCTACCACCACCAGGTCTTTCTACCCGGTCTTTTACTGACCAGGTCTCACTACCTGGTTATACCACCACCACCAGGTCCCATCACCACCAAGTCTTACTAACCCGGTCTTTTACTGACCAGGTCTCACTACCAAGTCCTACCACCACCACCAGGTCCTACCACCACCAGGTCTTTCTACCCGGTCTTTTACTGACCAGGTCTCACTACCAGGTCATACCACCACCACCAGGTCTTACTACCAGGTCCAACCAACCAGATACCACATCCAGGTCTTCTTTATATTACCAACTCCTACTCCCAGGTCATGTTACCAGGTGTCATTACCAGGTCCTAATGAACTACCAGGTGCCACTACCAGGTCTTATCTATAAAACACTAAACAAACTTGGACTACTATACGACTCGTTAAGTAAACTGATCTATACTGTACTAGGGGGGGGGGGGGGTAAACAACGAGGTAGAGCTGAGGTTTATTCCTTAACGTTTGAACACCACAAAAATTAAATTCCTTAGAAATAACATGGCAACAGAAACAACATGGCAACAGAAACAACAGGACAACAGTAACAACAGGACAGCAGAAACAACAGAAACAACAGAAACAAGAGTTTTAACCTGCCGGAGCGTGACGACCTCCCGTTACTGTACCTGTTGTCTTCAGCTTTCTGAGGACGATCCTCCAGAAGTTGAAACGTTAAGGAATAATATGTATCAGCAGGTGTAGAGCGACAGGTGTAACAGATGTAAAGCTACAGGTGTAGAAGATGTAGAGCCACAGGTGTAACAGATGTGGATCAACAGATGTAACAGATGTGCATTTATATATGTAACAGATGGAGAGCCACAGGTGTAACAGATGTGTCTCAATATATGTAACATATGTAGAGCCACAGGTGTAACAGATGTAGGGCCACAGGTGTAACAGATATAGGGCCACAGGTGTAACAGATGTGGATCAACAGATGTAACAGATGTGCATTTATATATGTAACAGATGGAGAGCCACAGGTGTAACAGATGTGTATCAATATATGTAACATATGTAGAGCCACAGGTGTAACAGATATAGGGCCACACGTGTAACAGATGTAGAGCCACAGGTGTAACAGATGTAGAGCCACAGGTGTAACAGATGTGGATCAACAGATGTAACAGATGTGTATTTATATATGTTACAGATGTAGAGCCACAGGTGTAACAGATATAAGGCCACACGTGTAACAGAAGTAGAGCCACAGGTGTAACAGATGTAGGGGCCTCAGGTGTAACAGATGTAACAGATATAGGGCCACACGTATAACAGAAGTAGAGCCACAGGTGTAACAGATGTAGGGGCCTCAGGTGTAACAGATGTAGAGCCACATGTAGGGTCACATGTTTGACAGATGTAGAGGCAGATTCTTAACAGATGTAGGGCCTCAGGTGTAACAGATGTAGGGCCACACGTGTAACAGATGTAGGGCCTCAGGTGTAACAGATGTAGGGCCACATGTTTGACAGATGTAGAGGCAGACCCTTTACAGATGTAGGGCTTCAGGTGTAACAGATGTAGGGCTTCAGGTGTAACAGATGTAGAGCCACATGTTTGACAGATGTAGAGGCAGACTCTTTACAGATGTAGGGCCTCAGGTGTAACAGATGTGTAGGGTCACATTTTTGACAGATGTAGAGGCAGACTTTTAACAGATGTAGGGCCACATGTTTGACAGATGTAGAGCCAGACTCTTAACAGATGTAGGGCCTCAGGTGTAACAGATGTAGGGCCACTGTTGTAACAGATGTGTAGCCACATGTGTAACAGATGTAGAGCTACAGATGTAACAGTTATGGGGCCACATGTTTAACAGATGTAAAGGCACGGGTGTAATAGATGTAGGGCCACATGTTTAACAGATGTAAAGGCGCAGGTGTAATAGATGTAGAGGTACAGTCTCGTTCAAGATTCTTCGAACACTGTTGAAGACATAAGGCAACTCAAGGCCGTTTGTTTACTGTAGTACGTAGTATAATATAATACGAAACAACAAAGCCCGACCATTAATTAAGCAACAGGGAGCTAAGTAACCAATCACCGGTAACCTTTTACATTCATTCATAATTTTTACTACGTATTTTAGTAAACAAACGACCTAGAGTTGCCTTATGTCTTCAGCATTGTTCGAAGAATCTTGAACGAGACTGTACATGTGTAGCAGGTGCAGGAAGTAGGGACAAAGGTGTAACAGGCGCAAGAGGGAGTAGAGAGACAGACGTAAAATAGATGTACCAGAGGTGTAACACAGATGTGAGAGAGATATTAACACAGGTGTCGTCAACAGCTGTATGGTTTGAGGCAGCTGCGGCAGGGGGTAGAGGAGGGCCAGGAAGGAGCCCCTCTCGCTAACAACTTCAGACCGCCCCAGAAGCTTCACCACAGACCTGTCCGCACCAACATTGATTTCACCAACTCGGTAAGTAGTCATCCCTTACCCCTTACTCCCCTTAACTCTTGCCATTATCACTTTCTTCTTAACCATTATCCTTTAACCCCCTTTACTCCCCTTAACTCTACCATTATCACCTTCTCCACCATTATCTCCACCATTATCTCTACCATTATCACCTCCACCATTATCTCCACCATTATCTCTACCATTATCTCCACCATTATCTCCACCATTATCACCTCCACCATTATCTCTACCAATTTCTTCGCCAACTTCTGACACTCATAGGAATACACATATGACGTCACGCCATCTCCTAACGTCAAACACAATTTTAAGAGTAAATAAATTAATATAAAGCTAATTAGTGTTATATAATGACCAGAAACATTGTATATATTTTGTTTGTTAAATAAAATTGATCTAGGTAAAATTATATTGAGTTTCTTTGGAATTTTTATCATTATTGTGTAAGATTTGAGATCAATATATTATGGACATTATCATACATCGCCATCCCCTTATGTTCCGCAACCTAGTCACGTGATATTGTTTACGTTGAGAAAGTCACGTGACATTGTTGACATTAACAGGCTCACGTGATGTTGTTTACGTTGAGAAAGTCACGTGACATTGTTGACATTAAGAGGCTCACGTGACATTGTTTATATCAAGAGTCACGTGATATTATTGACATTAAGAGGCTCACGTGACATTGTTTACATCAAGAGTCACGTGATATTATTGACATTAAGAGGCTCACGTGACATTGTTTATATCAAGAGTCACGTAATATTATTGACATTAAGAGGCTCACGTGACATTGTTTACATCAAGAGTCACGTGATATTATTGACATCATAGCGAACCACGTGATTTTGTTAACATTGGAAACAGCTGATTCACACAATACCTACCCCACGTATTTATAAACAAATTATTGATACAGTAAATGATTATGTATTATGTGTATGTGATTCTGTATCTTGTTCTGTTTGCTTATTATTTTTTGTCTGTCTGTCTGTCTGTTTATAGTCTATCCTGTCTGTTTTCTTTTATTGTGACTCTCTCTCTCTCTCTCTCTCTCTCTCTCTCTCTCTCTCTCTCTCTCTCTCTCTCCTTCCTCTCCCATGTCTCAATTTAGTCATCTCTCACCCTATTATCTCTCAGTCTCTCCTTCATCTCCCATGTCTCAATTTAGTCATCTCTCACCCTATTATCTCTCAGTCTCTCCTTCCTCTCCCATGTCTCAATTTAGTCATCTCTCACCCTATTATCTCTCAGTCTCTCTTTCCTCTCCCATGTCTCAATTTAGTCATCTCTCACCCTATTATCTGTCAGTCTCTCCTTCCTCTCCCATGTCTCAATTTAGTCATCTCTCACCCTATTATCTGTCAGTCTCTCCTTCCTCTCCCATGTCTCAATTTAGTCATCTCTCACCCTATAATCTCTCAGTCTCTCATATGGTTGTCTCTCTACAGGGAGGAAACTGCCCGTCCATGCACAGAGAAGCGTACTACAAAGGTTAGTGTCTTCCTCACTATTATACTTCTTCGTTGTCTTCGTTGTGTCTTTTAATAAATACGTGTTGTTGTGTTTACGTCTTTTGGTAAACAGAAATGTTGTTGTGTTTACGTCATTGTTTATGTCTTTTAAGTAGTAAAACAAGGTCGTCTTGTTTTGTCTTTTATTAAATAAGTCTTTTTGTTATGTTTGTCTTTGTCTTGTTGTTTGCGTCTTTAAAAAGTAAACTAAAGTCTTCTTGTTGTGTTTACGTCTTTCAGTTAAAAAAAATGTTGGTGTATTTTAATTTTTCAGTAAACATTAGTATTTCGGTAGTAAACAAATTCCTATTTTTATAAAACTTTTCTTATTGCGTTTACATTCACCCGGTAAACAAAAGTCTTCTTGTTTGCATCTTTCAGTAAACAAAATTCTTCTTGCTTACGCCATCCAGTAAACAAAAGTCTTCTTTTTTACATCTTTCAGTAAACAAAATTCTTCTTTTTACGTTATCCAATAAACAAAATTCTTCTTGTTTATATCTTTCAGTA
Organism: Homarus gammarus; assembly: GCA_958450375.1. NCBI lineage: Eukaryota > Metazoa > Arthropoda > Malacostraca > Decapoda > Nephropidae > Homarus > Homarus gammarus. The sequence goes on along the minus strand of CAUDMG010003297.1, from coordinate 2,839,361 downwards.
AACAAACTATCTTCTTGTTTACGTCGTCCAGTAAACAAAAGTTTTCTCATTAATTTCCATCTCATAAACACCTTCTGATGCTTGAGGGGAACATGAGATTACGTGTCTTAAAATATCAATATTACCTAAAGGGAAACGCGAACACCAACACTTGAGGGCAACTTAATCTCACTTTGTCAGAATATCAACACCTGTCACTTGAGGCGCTCCTGAGATTACAGTACGATAATATAGCCCCATAAATATACTCTAGAACAGGAATAGAGTGATAGTCTAATTATATAGGACTAACATCATGATATAATAATAATATGGTAATGTAATATAGCGTGGTAATAGAGCTAAATAATATATCTAATTACTCTGAGTGCCGGCCATAGTGTTAATTCAACTAATTTCGTTAAACAGGGAGCATATTGTTTTTTTTCGATATATTTTGTATATATTTATTCTTATCTCCCATGCACTTATGAACGAAGAACCCCTCTCTCTCTCTCTCTCTCTCTCTCTCTCTCTCTCTCTACACACACACACACACACCCACACATACACACACACACACAGTTTCTAATATTTATCCATTGAACTCAAACAAACATGAAAATTTTCGATTTATTTTAGAAGGAAACAGAGCGGTGTGTGTGTGTGTGTGTGTGTGTAATAATAATAATAATAATTAACGGTTTATTGAAAGAGCTTGGCAGCCAGAAGGCTGAAAATATACAGTTACATATTTGGGGAATGGGTTTCGAATTACAAATAATATACAAGTAACATAAGTGACACAAATAAGACATATAATAACTAGATGGGGAAAAGCTCAAACTACAGTTCATTTCAACATAGTGACAGTGCAAGGAGTAGTGTTTACTGGGAGTGAATACACTGGTTTATTACAAGTTATTGATAATTTTTACAATGGTTGGGACTGGGCTGTTCTTATAGCGATCAGTTCGTGCACGTATGGGCTGGATGCGGTTGTGGTGTCGAACAGCAATTCTCGGACTAGGGATCTCAGGTGGTAGTAGGAGCCTGTGTTGAGGATGGTGTAGAAGCTTCTTACCAAATTTGCAGATGAGGTCGTGGTGATGGTCAGTGAGAGTCGAAAGGGTCAGTGTGTTGAGCGCTTCTTGATATGTGGAGTAGGAAGGGGAGAGAATAATCTTGCATGCCCTCTTTTGCACTTTTTCTAGGTGTTTACGTTGTGTGGCATTTAGGGAGGAAGACCAGGTGGGGGAGGCATAGGTGAGCTTGGGAAGTATGAATGTTGTGTAAACACTGAGGAGCTCGGGTGCAGGAACTCCGAGGGACTTGAGTCGGCGGAGGAGGTGGAGACGGAAACTGGAGGATTTGACAACTTCACTGACGTGTGGTTTCCAATTTAGTTTGTTGTCTATGGTGACGCCGAGGAGTTTCGTGGAATCTACAACCTGGAGTGTGTTCGGAGCTAGAGTACTGGAAGGAGGTGGGACAATGTCGGAGGAGAGGTTGATGTGCATAACCATGGTCTTGGTATGGTTGATGGTGACATGGTTGTTGGTGGCCCAGTTTTGGAGACTGTTCAATAAATCCTGAAGGGCGGTATAGTTGGGAGCAGAATTGTTGACGCTGATCCCAATGGTGGAGTCGTCGACATATTTCCAGCGAGCAGGGGTTTCTCTTAGGGCATCATTGATGAGCATAAGGAAGCAGAGTGGTCCCATTTTGGTGCCTTGGGGGACGCCACAGGTGAGTGACTGAAAGGTGGAGACAGCCCCTCGGAAGCGTACAGCGGAAGCGTATGTGTGTGTGTGTGTGTGTGTGTGTGTGTGTAAATTAAGTCTCAATATACAGACAAACACCCAGGGGTTATGTATACGTG